>JAMXBB010000008.1:100727102-100829067 GCA_024138015.1 Lumnitzera littorea
AGGGGAAACATCCCTTACATAGAGTAACTCTTAACTACCGGGTAGATCGGAACGCCACTGACCTGACCCCTACTGGTAACCTCAACAAGGTGAAACACCCATTACGGGGGGGGGTTGAGGTTTGTCAAGTCGATGGCATCCTAACCTGCCTAATAGTTAAGAGTTACTTTGTGCAAAGGGTATTTCCCCTTACTGAGGTTACCCAGGGAGGGTCAAGTCAGTAGCATTCCAACTTACCTTATAGTTAGGAGTTACTCTATGTAAGGGGTATTTTCCTTTGCTGAAGTTAACTATGAGGGTCAAGTCGGTAGCGTTTCGACCTGCTTAGTAGTTGGGAGTTACTCCTATGTAATGGGTGTTTCACCTTGTTGAGGTTACCAGTAGGGGTCAGGTCAGTGGCGTTCCGATCTACCCGGTAGTTAAGAGTTACTCTATGTAAGGGATGTTTCCCCTTGCTAAGGTTACTAGCGAGTGTCAGGTTGGTGGTGTTCCGATTGCCTTATAGAGGGTCCTTGTACCCATTCGAAGGCTTAGATAATAGGGGAAAGATGGAGGCGAGGGAGAGAAGTAAACAAACAATTATAAAAATTTTTTTAACCCTTTATTTAATCATTTTAGACAATATGTACATGACAAAATGCTAATCAAAATAAAGCCAAAGATTATCTACATTTTATGTGTGAGAAATGATCTCACTGTCTAGTCTCTCCAACCTGTATGCTCCATTACCTAATCTTTCCTTAACTCTAACTTGGTCTTCCCAATTGGGAGCCAACTTACCCTACCCTTTGTGCTAACCTGTGGCTTCTAGTTTTTGGCATATTAGGTTATTGACCTTGAATTCCTTGTGTCTGACCTTTTGATTGTAGTACTGGACGGCTTGATGTTGGTAAGTGGTTACTTGAGCAATTGCAAGGTCTCTGATTTCCTTGATGGTATTGACGCTGGCTTACAACAATGATTTGTTGTGGGTGGCGTCGAGACTTTGAGTCTGAATATTAAGAAGCTTAAGTTCTATAGGGAGGACAACCTCCGACCCAAAGCAAGGTGAAAGGGGGTCTCGCCTGTAGATGTACAATAGGTGGTCTGGTATCTCTACAAGATATTATGCAATTTATTAGCCTAAGCACCTTGAGATCAGTTCATGAGCTTCTTGAAGTTATCTAAAATGATCCAATTAGTTGCCTCTACCTAGCCATTTGATCGGGGGTGGGCGATCGAGGTGATGTGCGAGATGATGTGGTGCTTGGCACAAAACTCCTTGAACTTTGGGTTATTGAACTATTGGTCATTGTCCATGATAAGGGTGTGGGGGACCCTAAATCGAGAAAGATTGGTGTTTCTAACAAATGATTCAACACTGCTCTTCGTGATCCTCGCCACCGCTTTAGCCTCGACCCACTTTATGAAGTAGTCAACAACTACAATTATGAACTACCGTCCTACCGAAGCTTTTAGGAAGGCATCGAGAATGTCGATTCCCCATTGCACGAATAGCCATGGGCTTGCTAGGGGTTGGAGGGCAGTATTAGGTGCATGACTAACTGGGGCATGCTTTTGGTACTAGGGGAACTTTTGGGCTATAGCCTTTGCGTCCTGCCTTATGGTGGACTAGTAGTACTCAAGATGCCATACTTGAAGGTAGAGGACTTGGAACTGAATGTGATTGTTGCACACTTCAGCATGAAGCTCTTTTATGACAAATAACCCTTCCCTTTTTTGAAGGCATCGGAGTAAAGGGAGGTTGACTCTTCTACAATACAAGATGTCGTCAAACAAAGTGTAGTTGGTGGCAAGATACTAGAGCTTCTTTACCTTCCTTCGATCTTTTAGGAGCATGCCTTGCTCTAAGTAACTCTAGATAAGATCCATTTAACTCAACTTGGGTATTGCTATAGTTAGTTCCTAAACTTTTGTTGAGTCTGAAGTTATGCTTTTCTACGATAGGTACTCTGTAAAGATTTTGCTATCCTTCACCTTGTGCTTCCATATGCCAGTCGAGGTGAGCTTAGATAGTCAATTTCCCGCTAAATTCTCCAGTCGAAGTTCTTTATAACTTCCCAAGAAGGAAATTCTACCATGTGGCTCTTCTCCTTTTTAAGGTACCTAGCCATGGTGTCATTCCTAGCCTCAAATTCTCTTCAAACTTGCTAGACGACAAGCATAGAGTCTGAGAAAATCCGCAGATGCTTGATACTGATCTCCTTAGCTAATTTGAGGTCAGCAATGAGTACTTCATATTCATACTCGTTGTTGTTGGAATTGAATCCGAATTTGAGGATGTAGTAGACAGCGGCTTAGTATGGACTAGTCAAAACAAGGCCTATGCCTCTACCCCCCGAAGTGGAGGATCCATCAACATGGAGAGTCCGCACCAGTTTATTGTCACCCAATAGTGCTTCCTTCTCTTCGGTATATACTACCACGAAGTCAGCTAGCACCTATGCCTTGTAGGCCGTTCGTAGTTGATAATGGATTCCATATGTGCTCAGTTCCATTGCTTATTTCATCATTCGTCCAGATGCATCAAACTTCTGCAAGGTAATACGCAATGGTTGGTTCGTAAGTACGATCACTTAGTGCTCTTGGAAGTAGGGCCTCAACAATCATACTATGATGATGACGACCAAGGCAAATTTTTCTACCTGGGTATACCTAACCTCAAGCCCATGCAATATATGGCTGACATAATACACTGGCCTATATTCTTTACCCTCTACTCTAACTAATATAAAGGAGAATGTGCGGTTACTTACAACCAGGTATAAGATATAGGTCCTCCCCTTGGATAAGCTTGGAGAGGACCGATAGATCAGAGAGGAAGTTTTAGAGCTGCTGAAAAGCAGCAACGTACTCTAGAGTCCATTCAAAACCCTTAAGATTTTTGAGGATTTTGAAGAACTTTGAGCATCTATCAATCCTCTTAGAGATAAATCGGCTTAAGGTAGCTACCATGCCAGTAAGTTTCTGTATGTCTTGAATTGAGGTTGGAGGCTTCATTTCCCTAATGGTTGTAATCTTCTTGGGGTTAGCTTCAATACCTCTTAGTGTGACCAGAAATCTGAGGAACTTACTAAAGTCGATGCCGAAGACACACTTTTAGGGGTTTAGCTTCATGTTGTATGTGTGCATTCGATCGAAGGCTTCTTAGAGATCCTTAATGTAATCAATTGGCTTTTGGCTCTTGACGATCATGTCATCGACATACACCTCAACTTTATGCTTAATATGGGGCTTGAACAGCTTTGTTACCATTTGCTGGTATGTAGTCCCAACATTTTTTAGTTCGAGCGACATGATAATATAGCAATTCGTGCCGTAGTCGGTGATGAAAGAGGTAAGGACTTTGTCCTTTAGGTCCATTTTGATTTGGTTATACCTTGAGAAGGCGTCCATAAAGCTTCATAGGGCATGCCTCGATGTAGAATGGACGAGGTAGTTGATCCTAGGGAGGGGAAAGTAGTCTTTAGGGTAGGCTTTGTTAAGGTCGGTGTAATTGACATACATATGCCACTTCCCATTCTTCTTCTTCACTAGTACCACACTGGCCAGCTATGTCGAGTACTTTTCCTCCCTTATGAAGCCAACCTTAAGAAACTTCTATAGTTCCTCTTCAATTGTGGCTTACATTTCAAGGGTAGAAAGCCTGCTCTTTTGTTTGACAAGCCATGCCATAAAGTCGATGTTAGGGCTGTGGATCACCAGGTAAGGGAAAATTCTAGGCATGTCTAATGCTAACCAAGCGAGTCTATCCGAATTTTCCTGTAAGAAGGCAATGGTTTCATCCTTCACTTTGGCTGGGGTCTCAATCCCAACTTTTGTGGTCTTCTCGGGTGAGCTTTTGATCTAGACGTCTTCAGTCTTTTCTCTAAGCTCACTTCTCTTAGCTTGCCTCTCTTATGAGCCAGTTTCTATTATGAAGACACCATCTCCTTTGGTTACCTTGATGTATAGCTCTCGTGAGAGCTTCTGATTACATCTGCATACTCCTACCCTAATTGGGGTTAAGAATTCACCCTTCAAGTGAAGGGAAGATGTGATCATCCCAAACGCATTTAGGCTTAGTCTTCCTAAGAGCGCATTGTAAGGGGAAGGGTAGTCAATCATAATGAAGTTGATGAGATTGTGGTAGTATGGCTTCACTTTTACCAACAACTTATTCCTCATCTTCTCATATGTATGGAGGAAGAGTATATTAGTGGAGTTATCTATATCCACCATGATCTTTAGGATCTTAAATTGAGATCCTTACCCTTATCACCAAGGCATCTTGATAAGGTGTACAACCCCTTCAAGATTTGCGTCAAAGAAGGAGATGGAAGTACCTAACTTTTGTCTCTTCTCCCTCATGGCTAACATCTCTGTTGGGGTATTAATGAGCTACTGGTGCTTGGCCATCTCCTAAGTTATAGCCTCCCTATAATTATGTTGATGATACTACTAGGGGCATGGTTTTTGCAGTGGTCATTATGTTGCTCAATGTAGACATCCTCGGTCCATTACCTCTGAGGTGCCCTATCTCCATTGTTGTTGGAACAATTGTCATTCCTTTTATGCACTACATATTCGCTGAAGAAGCCGTGCTAAATGGCATACTCGAGGGAATTCTCCAACTGGAGCACTCATCGATGGTGTAGTCGTAGTTTTCATGGAACTGATAGTATTCATCAAAGTTTTGATGATTAGGGTTCTCTCGTATTCTCTATTGCCTCAAGGCAAATTCCGGTGCTTCACTTCAGAATAAACCTAAGCAATGGGTTTATTTAGGGGCGCATACTGGATGTAAATAGGAGGAGAGAGCAGGTCAGGCTTGCCTTGGTGCTTCTTTTTCCTAGAGCTCTCCCCCTCTAGTCTGCTCGGCATCCTACCATTAAGGTGATCCTTTATGGACAATTTTTCCTTATCCTATTTTCTGCTTGACCTTTGTCGATTGGCGTTGCACTCAGTACGAATGTTATCTTCCAGGTCGATGTACTTCTAGGCTTTGTTCTAGAAATCAGCCAGGGTCTTTGGCTTGCTTTTTACAAGCGATCGAGAAAAATCACCTAAGGGTCGGATGGTGAGCTGCATGGCATGAACAACGACTCCCTCATCCAGCTGAGGGATCTTAACTACGGTGTTGTTCAATTAGGCTACATAGTTATGCAGGGACTCGCCATCACCTTGCCTTACTCGATACAAGGATGATGTGTCCTTTGACAGGGGCATGCTGGCTTTGAAATGGAGACTGAATCTTCGTGCCAGCTCATCAAAGGAGCTAATGGAATTATTAGGAAGGTGGTTCAACCATGTTTGAGCTGCCTTCCTTAGAGTGCTTAGGAAGACCTTGGATATTTATAGCATCCCCATGATCATGAAGGTTCATGAGGGTGTAGAAGTAGAGAAGATGATCGTTAAGGTCACCTGTGCCATCATATTGGTCTAAGGATGAAAGTTTACCATTAGGTGGTAGCACTTCGTCTTGGACACCCTTAGTGAAGGGGATCTTATTGCTAGCGACCAGCCTAGCGTCACCAGCAGCCTTGCTCCCCTATTGCTTAGAGAGTCGTTGTACAATGTCACGAAGCTCATTTAGGTTGGCATCGTTTGCTGGATGAGCTCATCATTTAATTAAGTGAGCCTACACTCCTTGCAAGTTGGCTTCTTGTTCAATGCGAGCTTGAGTTTAAGTGTAGGAATTTAGTTTCTTATAAATGGTGCCAAATGTCGACTCTCAATTCTTGCTAGTAGCTGTTTGGGCTTTGCATGTATAGGGCCTGTGAAACAAGACACAGTAAGGGGACATCGGGGGGTTGTCCGACGTAGTCAATCTGATACTTAAGTTAGTAGTTGATGCTTGACAGTAGGGAATAATGTAAAAAGAGGGCAAGCTCGATGTGCTAAGTCTTAGAGAGCTTTACCATTGAGTGGTGATTCAGTATTTATAGTGTAGTGGAGTTGATAGTCGAAGTTCAGTTGGCGAGAGAAATCTTCTCCTACAAGTGTAGGAGAGTAGAAGGAGGAGGAACTCTTTATAATTGCTTGAACATGAGGGACAACTATGAACATGGAGAAAATGGTGTAGACTACGATCGTCTAAGTTTAGATGGAGTGGCGCAAACTTGAGAGGAAGCTAAAGTGATTTTGAAGCAAGGGAAAACAGGGCTCGTCTCTATAGTCTACATTTCCCCTATGACTAAGACTGAGCTTTGATGAAGCTAGGATGGAGTGGCCGACAACAGATAGTGTGTGGAGTTGGCAAAGAGATTGTTAGGAACTTACTTCGAGATTGATAGTGGTAAGGATGGCGAAGTCGCTTTCAGTGAACGTGTTTGTTCTGATACTAACTCTTGATTTATTTGTACTATTCTCTATTTTAAATCTTTGATTAACTCTTTGTTTTTAATTTCTTTTGCACTATTATTTCCGTATTTTCCGATCGACTCTGACAAAGTAACGAAGATGCAACCGAAGTCGTTAAAGGAGGATCAACCTTACCCACCTTGGCAGTGCACTACAATGGTGCTTCAACCTTATGGATCAAGGTAAGTTTCCCCACCTTCTTCTATTGACAGAACCCAAAGTTGTAGTAAGGGATCTTTTGGAAGTCGAAGAGAGTAATTGTTTTGTGTAGAATACTCATTTATCATTAAATAATGCAGTTACAGATAGATAGATATTTCACGAGGTAAGGAGTTATATAACAGAATAACTAACTCATGCACATGCAAATCTAATGACTAAAACACATCAACCACTTACAAAATAAATAAATTACTCTACACTAACACTATATTATTCCAATACCCTCCCCTCAAGTTTGAACCATAAAAAGTCCCAACTTAGAACAAAAAAAATGCAGGTGTGATTTAGTGACCAGCTTAATAAAGAGGTTAGCTAGTTGTAGTCGAGAAGGGACATAAAGCGTGTGAAGAAATCCTTGATGAATTTGATCTCTAGATAGCGGACATCAATTTCATTGTGTTTTGTTCGACCATGTAGATAAGGATTGTTGGCGATGGAAGTAGTTGCTTTATTGTCATAACATAGAGTAAAATGTAATTGCAAAGGAACATGTTGATCTTGAGCAAGATGATAAATCCACTTCAACTCACGCATAGCCACAACCATGGCATGATATTCAACTTCAACAGAAGAAACACAGATAGTATGTTGTTTCTTGGACTTCCATGATACTAAAGCATTGCTAAGAAAAATGCAAAAGCCTCTAATAGATTTTCTAACCATAGGACAAACAGCCCAATCCAAGTCAATATATCTAAGCAAATTAAGAGAGTTAGTAGAAGAATAGAAAAACTGATAAGAGATAGTTACCTTAATGTAGTGGAAAAGATGTAAAGCAGCTCTCATATGCAAAGTGCATGGCTTGGATAAAAATTGTCTTAGTTGATATACTGGAAAAGACAAATATGATCTGGTTAATGTCAAATATAACATGTGATTAAGTAAACGGCGATAGGATAATGATCAATAAGAGGATCTCCACTACTTAAATCTAAGCGATTTCCTAAAGGCAAAGGACGTTTTGCTAGCTTGGCAATGAGCATATCCATATCAAATAACAAATCAGTGGTAAATTTATATTGGCTAAGATAAAATCCCTTAGTGGTGGAATACAATTCAATGCAAAGAAAATATCAAGCTAAATCGAGATCCTTAATGGTAAAAGCCCGATGTAGTTGATCCTTCAGCTTAGAAATTGAAGTAGTACAAGTCCCCGTGATGAGCATATCATCTACATATAAAAGAACAACAACAAAATGATTGTTATCAATCCTAGTAAAAAAGGAGTAATCATTTTTGAACTGTAAAAAACATTTGCCAATGAGAAATTTGGAAAGTTCCACATTCCATTGTCTCAATGCTTGTTTAAGGCCATATAACGAATGAATCAATAAAAAAAATTCACTTGATTTAGCCTTGGTGTATCCTTATGGAGGATGCATGTAGATCTCTTCATTAAGAAACCCATGCAAAAATGCATTGTTGATATCTACTCGGTCTATGGGACAACAGTTGGCTATAGCCACCGTTAGAAAAATGTGAACAATACACAAGTGAGCAATAGGAGAAAAAGTCTCAATGTGATATTCCCATTCAACTTGTGTATAACCTTTTGCCATTAGACATGCCTTGTATTGCTTAATAGATCCATCAACCTGATACTTGATTTGATAGACCTATTTGGATCTAATCTTACGCTTTCCTTATGGAAAAATAGTAAGTTCCCAAGTATGATTGTCTTCTAAAGCATCCAACTCTTGATTTATCGCCTCTATCTAGTTGTCATCTTAAGAGACCTGTAAATAGGAAGTTGGTTCCTTAGTAGTTGAAACTCAAGCTAAAGAAGCCACAAAAGGTTGAGGATATGGAGCAAAAGGCTGAGAAGTAATCAAAGGACAAGAGATTGATGTATCAAGCAAAGAAATAGAACTTGGATGATTAAGAACAGGAGGAATATAAGATGAACAATGTATTTATAATTAACTAACCATTAAGGAGGATGCCTAAGTTGAGTAAACTTTCATAACATAGGACTTAGTATTGATATGTTAGGGTAATGGGAAGAGGAAGGTACTGGGGTATAGAATGAAGAAGTAGTAGGATCATTTTATGAAGCGGAAGCACTCTAGTGTAGCAAGCTCAAAGGAATAGGATCAATACAAGAAGAAGAATCAAAGGAAATAGGAGGTAAAAGTATGTGTTGTAAATGAGATGATGCAAGAGTAGAATGATTAAGTTTTCAAAAAGGGAAAATGCTTTTATGGTATATGACATCCCCGTTCAAGAAGATCTTGTGAGTCTCAAGATTATACAAATGATAGCCTTTTTTATGTTGTCCATATCTTAGCATCACATACTCAATTCCTTTTTCATCAAACTTATCTTTAGTAGGGGATAAGTTCATGGCAAAGCACAAACATCCCATGATACGTAAATGAGTATAAGTGGGAGGACATCCATACAAGACTTCATAAGGTGTTTTCCATTCTAAAACAAAAGTTGGCATGCAATTTATGAGATATGTAGCAGTGAGCACACACTCTTCCTAAAAAGATTTAGGTAAATTGGCATGGATTCTCAATGCTCTTGCAATTTCAAATAAATGTCAATGTTTTCTTTCAACTCTTTCATTTTGTTGTGAAGTATAGGGTATAGTCATTTGATGAACAATTCCAATTTCAGATAAAAGATGCTAGGTTTCGGTGGACAAAAATTCCATCCTATTGTTAATTCTTACAAATTTGGTGTGGCTTAAGAGTGGTTTAGAATGTATTTGAAGAAGGTTCAAAGTGTTCAGGTTGTTTAGGATTTATGAGAAAGAAGATAAGTCTGTCTCCTTGGAAAAATCATCAATAATTGTCAAGCTATATCTCCCTCCATTTGTAGATTCCTTATGATATGGACCCCATAAATCTACATGTAACAATTGAAAACAAAAAGTTGATATACCATTGCTATTTAAGAAAGGTAATTTGTATATTTTTGCAAGATGACAAGTCTCACATACAACATTCTTGTAATGTTCAATAGTAGAAGGCAACAAATGTTTGAGTTTAGTAAAAGATGTATGACCCAAGTGATCATGAAGCAATACAACATCTATATGTTCACTTAAGAAGGAATGTGATACATCATAAACCTTACAAGATATATCAAAACCAAAGTGCACTAAGTCTACCAAAGTACTCTTGGAATCACAAGAAGAATATAGAAAAAACAAGCCATGTTACGTTTTTGTAGTAGCAACAACTTCATTAGTTTTCAAGGCTTGAAAGATACAAGAAGTCTTATCAAACTTTGCTTATACAAGACATTGTTTTAAAAGACTATGGATAGAGAGTAAGCTATGTTTAAAATCTAAGATAAAGAATGCATGGTACAAGATTAATGAAGGACTAATAGTAATAGATCCAACAATACGAGTTAATTAGGAAGTATTATCTGGTGATGAAACTTTTATTAGTATGGATAAAACTTGTTTATTGAAAAGTAAGTGCTCATGAGGAGTAATGTGGTCCGTAACTCTAGTATCAAGTATCCAAGGAATCATACTATCATTTACTCCCCTAAGTGAATCAATTGTAGTAGTAAAAGATGAATAAGTACCTACAAATTGTACTCCATCAGTAGCATCCTTCTCCTTAAATCCTTTTATATACTTCATAAATTCCTAACAAAAACCTTGAAACAACTGGTGAGAATCAAAATTAACAATAGGTAAATCATTAGATTCAACATTATAGCCTATTGGAGAAGACTTATTGTGAGAAAAATTTACTACAAATTTCCCTTTCATTTGATTCCTCTTTCTTGTAAACCATTCAAGGCAACCTATGATCTCAAAACAACTTTAAATCGTGTGATCAACACTTTTACAATGCTTACACTTGAGATTAGCCTGTCTTACATCCCTCTTCCTTGTATTAGACTAGTAATAATTCGATTTAGTTGCTTAAAAGGCTGTAGAATCTCCTTCCATGGTTGACGTAACTTGCTTCTATTTCTCAATCTATTGAATGATATAGAAAACCTTACCAATAGTTGGAAGAGGATCACATGACAAAACATAATTTCGCGCAGCTTCATATACATCAGATAAACCCATCAAATATTGCATAAGTTTGTGTTTATTCTCAAAATTGGCTAGTTTATCTTTTAGTCCACAAGAACATACACTTACTACACCGCAATCACACTTAGGACCTAGATTAAGAGTATGTAGCTCATCCCAAGTCTTCTTCAACTTATTATAATATGCAACAACACTTCAACTCCCTTGCTTAATATTACTTATCTCATGTTCTAGTTGACAAATGGGAGGACCATTTGCTTGACCAAATTGCTCCACTATTTCATTCCACAATTCAATAGTAAACTGAGTATACAAGAAACTTTGTGACAAGTCACTCACTATTGAATTCAAAATCCGGCATCTAATAAGATAATCATTATGAATCCAATTAATATATTCATCAGATTTCTCATCATGCTTTTCAATTTTACCAACAACAAAACTAAGTTTTAATTTTGTTCCTAAGGCTAATCAAACAAATTGACTCCACGTCAATAGTTGCTGTCATTAAAAACAATCTTTCCAAGAACCATACCTAGATTATCCAAACTAGATATGTATTATGGATTTACATTTACATTCGAAGTCTCAATAGATTTTGTTTCTCCTGTCTTGGCCATGAGTCATCTTAATCAGCTCTACCAATTGATCGCTAATCGAAAGAAGGCCAGAACAAATCAAGAAAAAAAAAAATTGTAGTCAGATACCCTAATGTTGTCACTCTGATGCCATGTTAGAAGTTGAAGAGAGTAATTGTTTTGTATAGAATACTCATCTATCATTAATTAATACAGTTATATATATATACACACACATTGCATGAGGTAGGTAGTTATATAATAGAATAACTAACTCACGTACACATGTTTCTAATAACAAAAACACATCAACTACTTACAGAACAAATAAATTACTATACACTAACGGTATATTATTCCAATTGGATCGGCGAAGGGACTTACGAGGAAGAAGAAGAAGAAGTTGACATTGCCTTGCTTTTGCCCTTTTGCCCCAGAAAAATAATATTAAAATACATACATACATACATATATATATATATATATATATATGTTTTCTTTTTGTACTGAGATAATGAAAATTAGTTGATTTATCTGTTAAAGTCCGAAACTTTTTCTTTCTTTCTTTTTTTTTTTGTTAAGTTCATACAAAGCAGCCAGTAATTCTGGTACAAATATACAGATCGGAAATGTATACTAAAATCTGTATGTTGTACTAAATTTTGTTTTAGTAGCGGAAACATATATCAATTGTGTATTATACAAATATATATATATATATATATATATATATATAATATATATCATAATTTTGCACAACTTCAAATAAAATTATCCTTATGCAACTTAAGTAAAACCCAATCTTTCAAGTTGGTTAACAAGTGACCCGTTATTGAATAATGCTGAAGAAGATGTCTTCGAATATCGTGTGGAGCGTGGACGGACTTGAACATGTGAGGGTTGGTTAAGAATTGATTTACAGTTTATAAAATTTTGATTAGGTTCTCATCGTAATGTTGTTATTTAAAGTCAATGTACGTTTTTTTTTTTGTTTTTTCGTTTTTTTAGAAGAACTCTCTCTCTCGAGAGAGAGAGAGCTCTCTTCTTTTGGAGCAGTTACTACACTACTTTCCTGGATCTGCTTTTTCGATCGTGTCAATACCCACGTTTTTGCACGATCACTCTTCGTCTGTCATCCTTTTAGTATTGTTCACTGTTGTGTTTTATTTCTCCAGTTATTTAATTTTACTTGTAACTCTGTTGCGTCCTCAACTATCTTCTATTTCTTTTTCTCAGTCGCTCCGCTTTATTATAATTGAATTTATTTCTCCTAGGTTTTCAAGTGTTCCATTTTCCTTAAGTGTTTTCTTCGCCTCGTAAATCTGTGTCTTGTTCCTGTTATATGCTATTATCTAAATTCTTTCAAGAATAATCTACCTTGTTTGTCAATGCAGAATTTGCAGCTTCTTCAATATGGATACCAGTAATGCTCAGAGTCTTGGAGAGCTAGTCCTCGATTTCCGTGAGTTGGAAATCGGAAATAATGCGGACTCTACTCATTTGGTTGGAAAAATTATTTCGAAGAAACTGGTTCCAAGAGAGGCAACGCTGAATATTCTCTCCTGTGCTTCGGAAAGATTTGGTCCAGTCACAATCTGAAGATTAAAGAAGTTATACAGAGACTTGGTGAGTGGCTCATCATCAACTCTTATTTTCCATGACCCAAGCCTGCATAAATTTCTTAGCCCATCCATTTCTTTCTCACATTGTAACACAAAATTTTGCAAACCTAGCCCACAAAGCCCAGCCTTGTCCTTCTCTAAACGCACAGTGCCTTTCAAAACCCCACTCCATCACTTTGTGTCTTCACCACAAATTAGTTCAGACCCAATTCCCTTCTCGGCCAGTCATGCCATTGCACTATCTCTTCCTCCAGTTTCTTCAAATTTGGGAAAAGGTGTGATATTCGGTCTACCCCTTACCTGTTCTTCTAACCCTTAATCCCCACCATCCCCTACCATATTTTCTACGCCTCTACCCACTTCTCCCATTGAAAAAGCTCTTAAGACTTTATACCTGAAGCATCCCTGATTAATAGTTGATGAAGCTAGTGCAACTCCTGATATTATGCCTCCTAATTTGCTTGAAGTAGGAAATACCACTATTGTAGAGAAATCCTATGTCCAAAGAAGGGTTCAAAAGCTATCAAAAAAGCTTAATCGTGGTGCTCGTCAAAAAGGAAATCTTACATATAAACAACATGATATTAACAGCTAGTTGTTTGAGGTTGAGATTACTTATAATTTGGATCTCCTTGTTGAAGGTTCTCATAGCTATCCCACAATAGCTATGCAGAAGCCATGAAAATTCTTTGTTGGAAGTGTTAAGGGGCAGGGCAACCTTAGACAGTATCAGAGCTTCATCGTCTAATCATTAAATACCGGCCCCTCATAGTCTTCCTTATGGAGATGCGAAATACTCAAATATATCTTCATAAGCTTCAACATCATTTTAATTATTCTTCTGCTTTGTATGTAGATCCCATTGGCCTTTTAGGTGGATTGGCATTGTGGTGGCAAAGTGATGTTTTAATGTAGATTTTGAGCACTAGCCAAAATACTATTGATGTTTGTTTTATTAAAGGATTGAGTGGCCAAACTATTAAAATAACTTTCTGTTATGCCAACCCTGAATACCAAGGAAGGCTTGTTTTGTGGAGTAGATTAAGGGTACTGGCCCAATCAATTTCTTACCCTTGGATGATTGTTGGGGATCTTAATGAAATTTCTTCTGATGGTGAGAAAAGTAGAGGGCGAGAGAAACCTATTTGGCAAATGCGAAATTTCAACAACATGATTTTGGATTGTGGTCTTTCAAATGCTAGTTTCTAAAGGAATTTGGGTAAAGGAGCGATTGGATAAAGCCTTGATTAATCTAGCTTGGTTAGAGGCTTTCCTTAACATGTAGGCTTTCAATTTACCTACTTATAGCTCAAATTGTTCACTATTACTTATTGACTTGTATGCTATCAATCGAAGAGGACCTAAATTATTTAAGTTTGAGCAACGCTGGCTAAAATTTGATGGTTGCTCTTCTATTGTTTAGGAAGCATAGAATTGTGATATTTAACAAGCTAATTTGTTTGGTCTAATGAAAGAAAAAAAAAATCTTATAAATTGCCTTTAATCAAATGGAGTAAAGATCATGTTTATAATGGCATTAGACATGTTGACCAACTTCACTCTCAGTTAGCATTACTTTAAAATTGTGCAGTCACTGAAGCTTTGATGGAGGAAGAACTTCAACTAAAACATCAATTGCAAATGGCTGATCAATAAGAGGAAATGTATTAGCATGAAAAATCTAAGGTGGATTGGTTGAAGCATGGTGCTAGGATTATAAAATATTTCCACAGTATGACAATGAATAGATGAGCATGGAATAAAGTTTTCAAGCTCAAAGATGAATCAGGTTGCTAATGCGAAGGTAAATATGAAGTTTCCTTGGCATTTTTGGATTATTTCAGTTCTTTGTACACTTTGGATCTTACTCTAAATTTGGAACTAGTTTTATCTCAAATTCCTTTTGTTATAACTAATGATCACAACAACTGGTTGACAAGATCTTTAGATGAGGATGAGGTGTGAGTAGCTATTTTTTGATTAGCAGGTGATAAGTCGTTAGGTTTGATAGGTTTGATGGACTTTCTTTCCAAAGATATTGGCATTTACTAGACTCATATATTTTTGAGGTTATGAAGAACTTCATGTAAACAGGTATCTTCCCATCCCATTTCAATTATATTAATATTGTAGTTATCCTTAAGGTATCTTGCCCTGATCATATTTCTTAGATCTGTCCAATTAGTCTTTGTAACTTCTTGTATAAAATAATTTCAAAGGTGTTTTGTAATAGGTTGCAACCTCTTTTAGATAGCATAATATCTCTTTTTTAAGACACATTTATTCCCAATTGGATGATCTAAGATAATGTAATAATTGCTCATGAGATATTCCATTTTCTCAAATTGAGTAAACAGAAGAAAAAACATTTTTGTGTAGTTAAAGTTGACATGGTGAAGGCTTATGAAAGGATAGATTGGGGTTTTTTACAAGTTGTTATGAGAAAGTTGGGTTTTTCCTCTATCTGTATAAATTGGATTATGTCTTATATGTCCTCTGTGTTTTATAATGTCATGATAAATGGAAAACGTGTTTGGTAATTTCAAACTATCAAGGGGGATTAAGACAAGGGGATCCCTTATCCCCTTATCTTTTTATTTTAGTTGTTGATTGCCTTTTAAGAATAATTACTTGGGTAAGTGTTGAGGGTGATTTATTGGGAATCAAAATTAAACAATATAACCCTTTGCTCATTAATTTGTTCTTTGTAAGTGATTCATTATTTTTTTTAGAGGCTAATAGGGGAAATCTTAAAAAACTTAAGGATATTTTGGAAGATTATTGTCAGGCATTAAGCCAGCAAATAAAATTTCATAATAGTTCCTTGATTTTTAGTAAAGCTACCCCAAATTAGTTGAGACATGTACGTGCGGAGAAATTGCATATAGATGTTCAACATACTCTAGGTAAGTACCTTGGTTTACTAATTCTTTGGGGATGTTCTAAAACTCAAGCTTTAGGCTTCATTAAGGATAAAATTTTACAAAAGCTTTAAGGTTGGAAAAATAGATTACTTTCAATAGCTAGTGAGGAAACCATGATTAAGTCGATTGTTTTTGCCGTTCTAACCTATTCCATAGGTATTTTTAAATTTCCTAAGAAGTGGTGTACTTAAGTGAATAATTTATTTGCCAAATTTTGGTGGGGTGAAAGTGAAAACGGTAATAAAGTTCATTGGAAGAAATGGAAAGATTTGACAATTGCTAAGGATAGAGGTGGTCTTGGTTTTAAAGATTTGTTCGTATTTAACTTATCCCTTCTAGGAAAATTAGCATGGAGAATTACTCAAAACCAAGATGCTTTGTGAGTTTAGTTGTTGAAATCAATATACTTTCCAAATGAGGATTTTTTAAATGCTTCGTAGGGTGGGGTGGCAAAGTATTTTAGAAGAGAAAGAGGCAATATCAAATGAGTTGTGGTGGTGTATAGGGAATGCATGTTCGGTTTGGGTTTGGTAGGATCCTTGGATTTCCATACTTCCTGGGTATAAGTTGAATCCTAAATATGTGGAACCTCATTTGTTGGATATGAAAGTTTCTAATTTGATGGATATGTCTACCTTAACTTGGAATCTTGAACAAATTCATGCTTTTATCTCAACTAACGAAAAAGATGACTACAGTTTCCTGGTAGTAATAAGCTTGTTTGGCCAAAAGAGAGGTTTGGTTTTTATTCAGTTAAGTCAAGCTATTATTGTTTTAATCATTCAAAGTCATCACAATCCCACTAGCTTGTAGGTGGCTCTCATATTTTTTAAAGGGATTTTTGGAAGCTGATTTGGAGCTTGAGTTATCCTTCAAAACATAAACATCATATTGGGAGACTATGTTGTAACGCATTAGCTACTAACCAGAATTTATTTTGCAAGAAACTTCTTTAAAGTCCAATTTGTTATTTTTGCAATTCTCTAAAGCCACCTGAACATTTATCTCTACATTGTGATTGGGTTCATGCAGTTTGGTTTAGTGTCCTTCATTTAAAGACTAAAGAGTATGGTGATACAAGACTTGATCTGTAGTTGGAAGATGTTATTTGGATACAAGGATTGTCTAAATCAATTGTAAAAGAGTTTCTTTCATGGATACCAGTTGTCTTTTGGTTTGTTTAGAAGCATCGGAATCATCGTGTCTTACCTAAGGTTATGTTGAACCTAATAAGTGTAATTTCTGCTATGAACAAGGAATTTTCAATGATGGACAAAGCTTCTTGTGTCATTACTATTGCTTCATCTATCCTTCTATAAGCTGATGTAGAAAACTCTAATGGTGTTCCTCTTATTACATTACCAGGTTATGCTTCATCTGTTGCAATGTCTTGCCCTTATGATGTTTCATCTGTAAATATGTATGATTTGGCACACTCATCTATGCATTCTACTCCTTCGGACTGTACTTGGTCACCTCCTTTTCAAGGACGAGTAAAAGTAAATTGTGATGCATTTGTTTTTACTAAGTCTTCTATTATAGGAATTGCAATTGTGGCTCGAAGTTCTATTGGTGAATTACTCCATGCTTATGCTTTCCCGACATTTTCATTGGATGTTGAATTGAATGAAATATTGGCTACTAAAGAAGTGTTGTTTATAGTATGTGAGCATGGATGGCAATAGGTTTCGATTGAGTTAGATCGTCAAAATGTTATTACTGCAGTTGAAAATCTTACATCTGCTTTATGGTAGACTTTAGGAGTTGTTCATGATATAGCTAGATTAAGAAACTTTTTTAATATGTGCTCTTTTTCATTTGTACCTCATTTGGCTATTAGGTGTGTACATTGGGTGTCTACTCAAGCATCCAATGGGGATGTGTTGCTGTTTCTCGGTCATATAACCGCCATCTCATTTAGCATCTTTGTTGTACTAGGATAAGGCTTTTAAGCCCTTGATTTGTTGTTTTTTTCTTTTAATGAAGTTTCAAATTTGGCAAAAAAAAAAAAACAATGAATGTACATTAACATGTTATTTTAACTTGATAGAAAAATTTATTTAAAATATGTTATACTTAATATGAATCACCCATTAGCGAGCAAGTGAATAACATTACTATAATACTAGACCCAACTAACTTAACCAATTATTAACAATAGATATAATAGGCTTTGCACTTTATTCTTAGTACTAAGTGAAATCTTTACGTTCTTTTGTTTATTGTTTTATTGTTGTGAAATAATGTAATACACTTTACAATACAAAATAATACAATTTAAAATCTAATTGCACCTAAATCATTGTAACCTAATGACATCATCACTGATCTCCTATTAAGATAAACTAAGATTCCAATCCGCTCCTCTTACATTGTAACATAGTTAGCTAAAAAAAAAAAAAAAGATAATCCAATTGCTTGTTATTCTTTCCATATAAGGATACAAATATGTTATTACTAATATGGTTATATTGATGTTGTTAATAACAGTAACAATTTGATTTAAGATCTTTGTACTTCTTAACAAAATTTAGAATGTAGAGTGATAAATTGATAAACCGAGTACCATGAATAGCTAAGATATGCGAATGTGATCTAGATGATAGATGGTATTTTGGATTAATAATTCATTGATACAAGAGACTTGTATAAGCTTATTACTTTAATGTAGAAATAATTGATTTTTTGTATGTCTAATGAGCATTACCAATTTAGTTTACCATTTGGTATTCAAATTTATATACAATGTACATTATTCTTATAGAACATGTTAAGGCTAAAAGAAAAAGAAAAAATTATAGAACATATTCTCGCTATGGTTTTTTTTTTTTTTTCTTTGTGCTAACAAACACTAGAAACTTTTCTATTGAAGAAACACATTGCAAAAATTACAAAGTTTTAAGTGGGTGAATAACATGGTTACCCTAAATAAGGCCTAACAAAGGACTCAGGGGATTCAAATCCTAAAACTAAAGGCTTAAGCACTTTCTACTCTAGGTAGTAATCTAGTCTACACAAATATTTACCTCTCTAAAACTAGGGAAAAAGAACAAGACTCAAAGGATTCCTTAATGTCTAATATCATCAACAATATTAGAAAAAAGACCATAGTCTTCGGCTATTTTAAGCATAGCTAAAGACCTTAGATGAGTCCATCTCTACTACTATCTTATTCTATCCCTTCCATTTTGCCAAGAATAATACCCCCCTCACTGTCTCCACTTCAACAACCTTGGCAACAACTTACTTCAATGTTTCTATACACAACTCCTTTGAACTTACTATCAGAATCTCCAGTAATTACTCTTCCTTCTCTTTTGCCAAAATCCTCAACACAATTCAACTTTATAATTGAATGAATTGGTGGGATCCATTTCCATTGAGCTTAATCTCTCTTCTGATGCACCGAATCATTATTATCCAACTTAAGAATGTGTTGGAATTCAGATATTGCAACTTTACTAACATCTTGCCTTAGATTTAGATGCTTTTTGTTGAATAAACAATCATAACAATGCTTCTATAAATGCCAAAATCCATAGCCAATTACATCCATGACCATTTTCAATTCTTCCTTGTTAATACTTGTTGAATCTTCCAAAAATAGTAGCCATTCAATAATTTAGGAACTACATGCTACATTAAACCTATAACTTAGCAACTCTAGCCATACAAGATGTGTCAACTTGCATTGAAGCATCATATGAACCATAATTTCCTCCATTTTTGCAAAAATTACAACCACCCCGCAATCTGATTTTCATCTTAAATAGATTAGCATTCGTACTTACTACATTTGTGCACAACCTCCACATAATGTGCTTTATCTTAAGCATACACTTAGCCTTTAATATTAATTACTAAACATCTCAGCTAACAATATTTGAATTCAAAGGCTTATGTTATCCAAGCTCAACTTAGCCAAAAATATTTTAATGATATTAGAAACATTCTATACCTAATCGTTCCTCAAGTTTGCTATATTCACTAACTTCTTTTGTTATGTGATTAATCTATAGATCTTCCCAAATATCTACCATATCATCCTTACCAATCCTCTAACTAAAGTTTTTTTCTTTTTTTTTTGTTAACTATTTTTCTTCTTACCAACAAGCTCCTCTATAACCAAGAAGCACTTTCCCCTAACTTAACATTAAAGAATTGGCTATTAGGAAAATAAATACCCCTTAAAACCTTAGCCCACAATTGGTTAGGGTTATGCAATAGTCACCATATCAATTTTCATAGCATAACATCATCAAAGGCCTTTGAGTCCTTAAAGCCTAAGCTTCATTTTTCTTTTGAAATGGCCAAACTCTCACACTCCTTCTAATGAATATTGCTGTAAACCTCACCTCACTCTACCAAAACTTGCTAATCATTGTAGCACTTTGCTATACTATGACTTTGGAAATTTGATGATGACCATCGTATATATGAGAATCGTATATGCAACCACCTTAACACCTCCCTTCCTCTATGAAATAGAGATGTTCCTTTCTAACCCTATAGTTTACTTCTTATTTTCTCCTTGACGGATAACAGCTACACATCTTGATTGACCCTATGTAGTTGGAATCCTCAAATAGCTTCAATGCAGTTATGAAGAGAAATCCCCATTAGTTGGCACAATAAGGTCTTCCTTTCCTCCAATATGTTCTTGCTAAACACAATAATAGTTTTTGGAGATTTATTACTTATCTTGAAACTTAACAATAAGAGGCAAGCATTTCTCTAAAAGTCTCAAGATTTTCCTTATTAGCCTTTAAGGAAAAAAGCAAATCATTTGCAAAGAATAATTGACTTGGTTCCATGTATGGTCTTCTAATTTTAATCCCTTGAATGTCATGATTATGAACTATCTTCATTATTAATATTAAGAAAACATCCACAATAAACAAAAATGACTATGGGTGACTAAAAATTTTTTTAATTCACTACTTAGCTTAAATTGCCCAAAAAATGCATTAATTTAACACTATGAAGCATCTAAACCACATATTATTAAATCTTTAAGCATTTAAACCTATTAAAGTGATACTTAGGAACTTCCCTTTCAAATTGAATCTCCAAAGCCTTCTTGAAATGCTTAAAACTCACTAAATCCTTTTGGATCAATGGTATAAGTCAAATTTCTAATGCATTTGATTTCACAATAACAAAAGTTATTCTTATGTTTGTTATATGCCTTATTGTCCAAAATGACCACCCCTCACGATTAAGGAAATACTTTTCATAAATATTTATATTAATTTAATCCAAAAATTTTAGGCTATGGAAACATTACTGTAGTTATCAAAATTAGATGCTACACTTAGTACGTCTCCTTACCTAATACCTCTAGTGGGAACAATTCTCCATATTATTTTACCATTAAGCATTAAATTATAAGACATTGAAGGCACAACACTCATCCTTGAGGACGCCTATGTCCCATGAAATCCTAGCTTCAAAAGTACCCTCTTTAAAAACAACCCATCTACCCTATCATAGGCTTTCATCATATCAATTTTCACATTACATGAACACTTGTTTTTCTTTTTCTTTTCTTTCCTTTCTCATTTTCAAATCATCGAATACATTGTAAGCTAGTACTATGTTATCTCGAATAAGATAATTAGGCATAAAGGCACTTTGAAACCAACATATGATGTCGTTTAAGATGGGTTTCAACCTATTTGCTAGAACTTTGGTTAGAATTTTAACTAATAAGTCGTATAAACTTTTTGGGCAAAACAAACCTAATTTGTGATGACATTTGACCTTTAGAATAAGCATTAAATTAGTTACATTTAGTTTGGAAAGCAAAGTACTTGACATCATAAAATGTCGAACGGCTTTGAAGATCAAAGTGCTGACAACTTTCCATAATTTTGAAATAAGGTATGTATATATCTATCTAAACTCAATGCTTTATGTACTCCTAGATGAAAGACAACATCTCGTATTTCCTCCAATAGCATTAGCCTAATCAAATCATCATTTTTAATATCACCTTTTCAAGTTATGCCCTTTTTCCTTACAATACAACTCTTTATCCTCCCATTTTCTTTTTCTTTTACATTTTAGTTCTTTTCCCAAAAGTTTTTATTATTCATATCTTTTCATTAATAATATCTTTTTATTGTAATTTGTCAACTAAAAATTTTTATTATTTAAGAGAGAAATACTTTATAAAGACGGTATTATAGGAAAAGTTGTGACCTTTATAAAGTTACATGTAGAACGCTACAACATTTGATGTATGATGTTATATTCTCATAACTCAAATGACTATATTATAATTTTTTTTTTCTAAATTGAAAAAGATTATACAGCTATTAATATTCATATAAATAGAAATATATAAAATATATCTACACAATTAAAAATGGTCTTCACGATAAGCTTTCAAAGATGAATAAATTGTTGCAATTAATTATAGGAATATTTTCTGTAAATCTATTATTTTCATTAATGAAAAAAATATATTTTAAAGTGAATATTGTGCATGTCACAAGAGCTTTAACTAGTTATATTTAAGAGCACAAATAATATCATAAAGTTAAACATGGCTAAGTGGCTAGCATCATGCATTCAATTTCTATTAAAGTTATTTTACTTTTTCAAGTTGCATTTATTGTCTACTGATTAATAAGTGATTTTCATTCTCTTTTTATTATTTTCATAATAACTAATAAAATTAAATTTCATTAATGAAAAAACGATGATCAACTAAATAAATTCTCATTAGATGTTGTTTATTCATTAGAAGCTCTATCATGAATAATTAATTCGATGCCATAAGTGTTTTGGCAAAGTCATTACTTGTAATATATCAGAAAAATATTTTAAAAAATAAAGGTATTTTGGGGATTTCGAAAGTTATTAAAACCTAACTTACTAAAAACCTACCTCCTTTTTTCTTACTAAAACCCTAATAGCTACCAAATAAAGCATAATCTCCTCTCATTGTGTAGAAAACTAAGGCTCCTCATCTAAAGCTAACCAAAAGTGGCAAGTAAAAGGTTATTAAGGTAAGGTTTTTGGAGATTAAGTTTAGGAAATTCATGTTAAGCCTTCTACCGTCCTAAATCTTCCTTGTTCTTGTTGTTTTTAGCTAGTTATTAAGTATTACAAGTGAAGGTTCTTAGGTATCAACAAGTAATAGCTCACTTAAGAGTGTAAGGTAGGTTTAATGGAGGATTTTCTAGGTTGAGCCTGATTCTCTTTAGGGATATTGCTTTGGAGAAGTTAAACTTAGTGTTTTGTTAAGGGACTAATTTGAAATGAAGTGTTTTACAAATTGTAAGTGGTATCTAGTTTCATCTTTGTAGACTTCAATAAGTGTTTTTGACATTGCAAGTAACTTTCTTAGACTATCATGCTTAGTTTAAATTCTTATAGTTGTTTATATCATTCAGGTTAGAAAATTAAGGCTTGTAGCTGAGTTTAGGTATAGAAATCCTTTGAATAACGTGCCTTAGGATTCTCTTAGAAGTGTGTAAGATTTAGGGCAAGGAGTTAGGAATTTCAATAAGAAGTCAAAGTGTTCTATTTTGCAATTCTTTAAAATAGAAGCAAGGCATTGAGATGCCTTACAACATATCATCTGGACGCTAGGCCACAATATGTGGTAGAAATGTAGCATTTGAGCACTATTTTCTATAGCATCCCAAGGCTATGCCTTAATCAGTATTCCTTTGTTTGCCATGCCTTTATCCATCTTTCTTGGCTTAGCTAACTCCTCATTTAGCCTTGTTGCATCTAAAAGGCTCAATCTTTATTCAGAAACATTAGAGATCTGGAGACGCTTCAAAGAAATCCAATTAAGAAGACAAAAAGAGAAAATATAGATATAACAATATAACACATTGGAGATTTAGGTTATTTTAAATTAAGTAAATCAAATGTGAACTTAGTTAACCTTGCTAAAGACTGAATTGAAGATGAGATTAGTGTTAATGCAAGTGTCTATTTAGTTTGAGCTATGAAGTAACTAAGTGAAAACTATTCTCTTATGAGTCAAGTGTTCAGATTTTTAAGCTTTGGGATATCTTACTAGTTTAATAAGTTGCTTAGTGACTTAGGTATGTAGTACTTGTTTATGTTGTTGTGCTTGTTTAGGTAGAAATGACCTAATTGGAGTAAGTATTATTCATCTTAAACAAAGTGCTTGTTGCTTGTGCTTAACTTGCTAGGCCTAAGGTTTTAGAGCAGCCGATCCCTAAGGAGCAAATGCTGATCATATATGAGATTTCTCTAGTAAACTTATATGTGAGATGACACAACTAGATCTAATGTTTCTCTATTCCTAAGTATTGGTCATATGTCCTTCATCATAGTATATCATAATAAATTTTAAAAGATTTATATAATTATATCTACTTAAGTATATAAGAAATCATGGTGGGATAGGGTCATGAGTACCCCTCTGTTATATTTTGGCTAATAAACAAGATAATAATTGTTTGATTGTTTAATTTCGATTCTCGTACATATGATATGCTTGGTTTAGAATCTATGTATATTTATGTACTATGTATTGGGACTCATCTCATCCTTTTCCTTTTCCGGAATAGTTAGTGAAGACTATGTTATCTATAAAGAGCCCATTGTTGATGGTTTCGATGAGAAAGAAGGCATAGACTATTTTTACTTTTATGATGACTAGTGACTTGATGTGTTTTTGGAAGTTAGGTTTGAGTTCTATTTTGGAGACTTTGATACTATTGGATATTTAGTTATCTTGAGGACTTTTATTTACTCCTTATTGGTTTATGTTATCTTTTATAGTGTTTGTGAAGTGGAAAGGCTCCCTTTTTATACTTTATGTTATTTATGGGTGTAGGAGCATATGAGACTCCTCTAATACTTAAGTTCTAACTTATGATACTTTGGTTGATTTCCCCTTATAGAGGGTTGGTTATGAATTAAATCTTATGACTCTGTTGTAATTGGGCAACATGATATTCATTTTGAATTTGTAGACTTTAGAACCTTAATATACTCCAAATTAGTTGGGGTATGTAGTGGGTTGTAATGCCAATAGGATTCTTAAGGTATTACAACTTAGGTGGTATCAAAGTTAAGGTTTGAAGATCACATCTTCACAAGTGGGAATCAAAAGTGAAATTAACATGGAAGTTATGGTGACTTGAGTGTTGGATTAAGGAAGTCTTAAGAGATTGATCGTAGAGGACTTAAGGACTATTATTGTTATTACCTAGGCTATTGTTCATAAAGAAATTTGAGAAATGATCCTATAGGTAAAGTTTGTGATCCATTATGTTATAATTTGTGTGCTTTGGTTGCTGTAGTTGTTGTTTGATGTGTCTTTGTACGATGCTATGCTTCTTACTCTTTGTTTACTAGTTATTTAGTACCATATTCTTCTTTGACATTGTTTTCCTAGTTTACGTCATTACACTTTTATGTCAATATCCTTTCCTTATCTGTAGTATGCCTCCCCGATAGATTTCTAGTCTAGGCTGCACTTCAAGTGGAGGATAAGAAGCTCCTAGAGATAGATATCCTTGGAGGTGGGCTTATCAAAGGGATCCTAAAAGATAGGCGAAATAGGGGTAAGGTGACCTTAGAGGACCTAGGGGATAGGGATATGTACTTAAGACCATTAGACAATTGTGGGAGATAGTGAATCAGTTGGTTGAGGTGATTGCTCAATAGTATGCCACTACTACCTAAGAGAGGGTCATTAACCTTTACAAGTTTACCCAACAGGTGGTGAGCTTTGATCCTAGAGGTGAGATCCCCTAGCTATAGAAAGATTGGCAATATTGAGAGATCTTTCAATGCTTCCACTTACCTGAAGAAAGGAAGATTGATTATGCTACTTATCTTTTGAAGGGAGTTGCAGTAGCTTAGTAGGCTATTGAGCTTAGGAGAGCTTGGGCCTATAGATTAGAAAGGGTTTAGAAATTTGTTTTGTACCTAGGCTTTTTTCAAAGATCATATGCAGGATGCATACTTCAGTTGCCAATAGGGCAATTGTACAATTGAAGAGTATAGGGTTAAGTTCAGTGATCTATTGATGTTCTTACCACCTACTTTACAAGTGGATGATGTGGCTAAAGCTTATAGATTTGTCAAGGGTTTAAAGCTAAAGCTTTAGTGGTATAGTAGGCACTTTCCAATTGGAGACTTATGCTGCTAATGTTTAGAAGGCCCAACACATAAGGTAGAGTTTGAAAAAGAAATAAGAGAAGTTAACTAAGAAGGTAGGATAAACATCAGGAAATAAGCTAGCTTTAGAGTTTACGATTCAAGGCAAAGGGAAAAAGCCTCAACTGATGTTGACTAGGGTACTTACTCTCATTTAGATTAGACTTACTACTTATAAACCTCCAGCACTTGTTTCTACCTTAAAATACTCAAGATGTTTTAGACCACATGAAGTGAAGGATTATAAAATGGCCAGCTGGAGCATATTTCTCTTATAAGAAGACTAGGCATACCAATAGAGTTTGTAGTAAGAAATTGATTCCTATGCGTTTTTGGTTTACTTACAAGCTAAGAGGTCATATGTCATCTAAGTGCCTAGAGAGGTTTATTGGAGACAAGCTAAACCAGTACAGTAAAGAGCAAAGCCACCAGTTAGAGCTTAGATTGAGTGACCTTAGCTTAGTAACCTACATCAGAGGGCCTTATCTAAAACTTTTGCTCTCTATTAATAGTACTAAGACACCCTTGATGAGGATACCATTGTATGTACACTCCTTGCATACTCTTGCAATGCTTATATGCTTTTTGAAACAGGTACTACGCATTCTTGTATTTTAGATTTATTTGTCTAAACTTGTGGTTTAATGCCTGAATGTTTGTCTACATCTCTAAATGTGTATAATGTTTTAGGAGCCAAATAAGCTTTGGAAAAGATTTGTAAGGATGTTCACATAGAAATTGAGGGCAAGGTGATGTCAGCCAATGTTTTGGCGCTCAAGATGTTAGATTTTGATGTAATCTTAGGGGTTGATTGGTTGTTAAAGTATTAGGCCACCATTGATTACCATAACCTAATAGCATACTTTAACATGGTTGACTATGACACCTTTAGTCTTAAATTGGAAGCTCAGGGACTAGTAAGTCTACCTACCTATGAATTATGGAGTAAGAAGATGATAACTACAATGTTGGTTGAATCTAGTAATTCGTTAAAGTTAAAGCAAGTGAGTGTGGTGAAAATGTATCCAAACATGTTTCTTGAAGAGCTACCAGGTTTGCTACCCTGGTAGGAGATTGAATTTTGTATTGATTTGGTGCCATATACAATTCTTACTTCTAAACGAATGTATAGGATGGCACCAGCTAAGTTAATCTAGTTGAAAAGATAGTTTAGGATCATCAAGAGAAAGGGTTTATTAGATAAAGTATCTCACCCTAAGGAGTTCCAATCTTATTTGTTAAATAAAAAGATGGAGGAATGAGACTTTATGTTGACTACTGAAAGTTGAATGAAGTTACCATCAAGAATAAATACCAGGATAGATGATTTGTCTAATCAATTACAAGGAGCCCAAGTGTTTTCCAAGATCGACTTGAGGTCTAAGTATCATTAGTTGACAATTAAGGAAGAACACATATAAAGATTGCCTTCAAGACAAGGTATGGGTGATTTGAGTTTCTCGTGATGTCTTATGGGTTGTCTAATGCCTTAGTGGCTTTCATAGACCTAATGAATAAGGTATTAAGAGCCATTTTGGATCAGTTTGTTATTGTGTTCATATATAATATTTTGATTTATTCAAAATGCAAAGAGGAGCATGAAAAGTACTTAAGACTAGTTTTGGGTAGATTGAGGGAAGAGTGACTGTTTGCTAAGTTTTCCAAGTGTAAGTTTTGGCTTGATCAAGTTGTGTTTCTAGGCCATGTAGTGGACAAAAATGGAATTTCAATAGATTTAGCCAAGGTAAAAGTAGTAGTAGATTGGCAAGGTCAAAGTCTATAACTGAGATAAGAAGCTTGTTGGATTTGGTAGGCTATTAAACAAGATTTGTTAAAGGTTTTTCAAGGCCAGTAGCACTACTCACTAAATAAACTAAAAAGGTGTGAAGTTTGATTGGGATGATCAATGTGAGTCTATTTTTCAAAAGTTGAAAGAAATGTTGGTTATATCTCTAGTTTAGACCTTGCCTAAAAGTGGAGAAGAGTTTACCATATTCAATGATGCCTAGAGTCAAGGCTTAAGGTATGTATGTATGTAAGATGAAAAGGTAATTGCATATGCCTTTAGACAGTTGAAACCGTATGAAAATAACTACTTGACAAATGATCTAGAGTTAGCAACGGTTGTATTGGCCCTAAAGTTGTGGAGACATTACCTCTATGGTGAAAAGTGCAAGATTTTCATGGACTACAAGAGCTAAAGTACATTTTCATAGAAAAGGAATTGAATATGAGACAACATAAATGGTTGGAGTTAATAAAGGATTATGATGTACATACATGATATCATTTAGGAAAGGAAAATGTGGTGGTTAATGCACTTAATAAGAAGAAGCAGGGTAATATTGCAACTTTCATCACTACTCAAAAGTACCTATTTATAGACATATGTAGAAAGGATTTGGAAGTGGTAACCAAAGAAGTAAGAGCAAAATTGATAAGTCTTCACATTTAACCAACTCTTGTGGAGTGAATAAAAGTATCACAAATTGAGGATGCCAAAATCCAAGACTTGAAGACCAAGGTAGAGCATGGTATGATAACTAAGTTTAGGATTGATTAAGAAGGAGTCTTGAGGTTTAGGAATAGACTATACATGCTAAGGGAATCAAAATTGAAGAGATAAGTGTTAGAAGAAGCCCATTCCTCAACTTATTCAATGCATCCCATTATACCAAAATGTATAAAAACTTGAAGAGTCATTATTGGTAGAGGAACATGAAGTGAGACATCACAAAATTCATTTCTCAATGCCTAACCTGCTAGAGAATTAAGTTTGAGCACTAGAAGCTAGTGGGTGAGTTGCAACCATTACTAATACTTAAATGGAAATAAGAGCACATTACTATGAATTTTGTCACTCATCTCCCAAAGACTGAGTAAAGCAGGATACTATTTAGGAAATCATTGATAGGTTAAATAAATCAACCCATTTCATACAAATCAACATTGAGTACACCTTAGTCAGGCTAGCTAAGGATTACATTCGATAAATAGTTCTACTTTATGAAGTACCTATGATAATAACCTTAGATAGAGATACTTGGTTTGTAAGTAGGTTTTGGAGGAGTCTAAAAAAGGAATTGGGAACTAAACTTCAATTTTGTATAGCTTTTCATTTTCATACTGATGGGCAATCTAAGAGGACATTCATATATTGAAGGACATGTTGAAAGCTTGTGTTTTGATTTTGAGGGAAGTTAGGATAAACATCTTTCTTTGGTAGAGTTTTCTTATAACAATAATTATCAAGCAATAATCTAGATAGCACCCTTTGAGGCTTTATACGATAAGAAGTGTACATTACCCATTCATTGGGATGCAATGGGTGAAAGAGAAACGTTGGGTCTAGAATTGGTATAGGAAACAGTAGACAAACTTAGAATGATCAAATAAAAGACACCAGTAGCCTAGAGAAGATAGAAAAGTTATGTAGACAAGAGAAGAAGACCTTTGGAGTTTCAGGTTGGTGATCAAGTTTGTTGAATATATCTCCAGTTAAGAGTGTGGTTAGATTTGGGCTAAGAGGTAAGTTGAATCCCATGTTTATAGGCCCATTTGAGGTGATTGAACAGATTGGAAAGGTAGCCTATAAACTAGCCTTGCTAGTAGAAGTAAAAGGAGTATACAATGTATTTCATGTGTCGATGTTGAGGAAATTTATGCCTAAGTTGGATCAAAGATTGAAAGACTTGGCTATGCCTATCGTAGACTTAGAAACTTTGAATCTAAGCAAATCTTACAATAGAAGAGAGACCACTTAAGATAATAGATAGAAAGGTGTAAGAGTTGAGGAGAAGTTTAATTCCTTACATAAAAGTGCAATAGAAAAACCACCTAAATTGCAATGCCACCTAACAATTGGAAGATGATGTGAAGTGGAAGTATCTAGAGTTGTTTTGAAGTTCAAGTAAAATTTTAGGATGAAAGTTTCTTAAGTATGTTGTGGGTGTGGGGGTAGGGGTAGGGGTAGGGTGGAGGTAGGTGGTGAAGGATATAATAAATTAGAAAAATGTTTTGAAAAATAAGGGTATTTTGGGAATTTTGAAAGTTATTAAAACCCTACTCACTAAAAACTACCTCCTTTTTCTTACTAAAACCCTAATAGCTACTAAATAAATCATAATCTCCTATCTTTGTGCAAAAAACTAAGGCTTCCCATCTAAACCTAACCAAAAGTAGCAAGCAAAAGGTGATTAAGGTAAGGTTCATGGAGATTAAGCTTAGGAAATTCGTGTTAAGCCTTCTAGTGTACTAAATCTTCCTTACTCTTGTTGTTTTCAGCTAGTTATTAAGTGTTATAAGTGGAGGTTCTTAGGTAAAAACTAGTAGCAACTCAATTAAGAGTGTAAGGTGAGTTTAATGGAGGATTTTCTAAGTTGATCTTGATTCTCTTTAGGGATATTGCCTTGGAGAAGTTAAACTTAGGGTTTTGTTAAGGGATTAATTTGAAACTTAGTGTTTTACAAATTGTAAGTGGTATCTAATTTCATCTTTGCAAACTTCACTAAGTGTTTTTGACATTGCAAGTAAGTTTCTTAGACTGTCATACTTAGTTTGAATTCTTGTAGTTGTTTATATCATTCAGGTTGGAAAATTAGGGCTTGTAGCTAAGTTTAGTTATGGAAATCTTTGAATAATGTGCCTTAGGAATTTCTTAGAAATGTGTAAGTTTAAGGCTAAGGAGTTAGGAATTTTGGTGAGAAGTCAAAGTGTTCTGTTCTATAGTTTTATAGAACAAAAGAAAGATATCTAGACACCTTATAGCATACTACCTAGATGCTAGGCTACTATAAGTGGTAGAAGCTTAGCGTTCGGATGCTATGCCCTAACTAGTATTCCTTTGTTTTCTAAGCCTTTTTCCATCTTTCTTAGCTCGGCCAACTCTTTGTCTACCCTTGTTGCACCTAAAAGACTTAATCTTTATTTGAAAATATTGGAGTTCTAGAGACACTTCTAAGTAATCCAATTAAGAAGACAACAAAGGATTATTTGACCTAAAAGACTTAATCTTTAGGTTAGATTGAATTGAGTAAATTGGGTATAAACTTAGGTAACCTTGCCAGAGACTGAACTGAGGATAAGATATGTGTTAACAATTGATCAGTTTAGTATAGTATCATGCCAACATCTATTTGGTTTGAGCCTTCGAGGTTTGAAGGAACTAAGTGAAAACTATTGTCTCATGAGTCAAGTGTCCAAATTTTTAAGCTTTAGGATATCATACAAGTTTACTAAGTTGCTTAGTAAACCTGACATGTGGCACTTATTTGTATAGGTGTGCTTATTAGGGTTGAAATGACCTAACTGGACTAAGTATTATTCGACATAAATGAAGTGTTTGTTACTTATGCTTAACTAGCTCAACTTAGGGGCCCGTAGTGGCAAATCCTTAGGAAGCAACTGCTGATAATATAGGAGGTTTCTCTAGTAGACTTACATATGAGACAATGTAGTTAGATCTAGTGCTTACCTATTCTTAGGTGTTAGTCACATGACCTTCACCGAAGTATATAGTAGTAAATTCTAAAAGACTTATATTATTATATCTACTTACTTATGTAAGAGATCATAGTATGGTAGTATCATGAGCATCCCTTTGTTGCATGCTGGCTAATAAACAAGACAATAACTGGTTGAGTGTTTATTTTCACATTTTGTACATGTGATATGCTTGGTTTGGCATCTATGTATGCTTGCATACTACGTATTGGGACTCATCTAATCCTTTTTTTTTTTTTAAGGAATAGCTAGTGGGGACTATGTTATCTACTAAGAGCCCTTTGTTATTGGGTTCGAAGAGGAAGAAGGTATGGACTATCTTTACTTTTACGTTGACTAGTGACTTGATGTGTTTTTGGGAGTTGGGTTTGAGTTTTGTTTTGGAGACTTTGATATTCTTGGATATTTGGTTATCTTGAGGACTTTTATTTACTCCTTGCTCATTTATGTTATCTTTTATCATGGCTGTGGAGTAGAAAGACTCCTTTTTTAGACTTTATGTTATTTATGGGTATAAGAGCATGTGAGACTCCTATAATACTTAAGTTTTAACTTATGATATTTTAGTTGATTTCCCCTTGTGGAGGGTTGGTTATGAATTGAATCTTATGACTCTTTTGAAATTAGACGATGTGATATTCTTTTTTAATTTGTGGACCTTAGAACCTTAACATATTCCAAACAGAATTCTTGAGGCGTTACATTATTTTAAAAAAAATTATAGAATGCTACTTTTTATACTAAATTGTCCTTTTCATTATATTTTTAATTTTTTTGTTTAAATATTTCTTTTCATTCATTTTGTTAGCAAGAAAAATTACAAAAACTTTATGTATTGACTCCATTTTTGTATAAATTAACAGTACTTTAATTAATATGTATGCCTAAAAAAGGTTAAAAATTTGTCCATTTGGCCTATTACAAAGTACACCAAGCATTTATAATGATTTCATAAGAAAGCTTAAATTTTATGTTTTGTTTGTTATTGGATAGTGATGTAAGTAGGCTTAATAACAAAATTCATTTACTTCATATAAAATATATTATAATTATGACAACAAATAAATCTTTTTCTATGTATAATTTAATATTAATTTAAATGCTATAAATTTGATCCCCCTAATCCTAAGATTCTACATCAATTCCTAGCATTTTACAAAATGAACTATGGTTGCTACTTTTCTTGACTAAACATGGATTTTGGTAATTCATGACACAAGTCATGAATGTATCCAACCATGATCCACAGCTTAACTTATTTCAGAATAATGTGGCTTCTCAACCAAGAAGGAAACCCTACAACATCATATGTGAATAATATTGTTTATATAAATTAATTGAAGGAAGGTTGCTGCAAAGATGATAAGATGAAACATACTTCACAAAAATTCTTTTACACTCATGATTTTTAAGAAAATTATGATATTAGTGTTCAACAGATCCATAGTTCAAGTGAGAATCTAACATACTTATTCACCAAAACCTCTATTTTTAAAACATTTAAGAAGTTAGTATTGGCATAAAAGATTGGGATATGTTAGCATAAAGACCTCAAGGGATGTTATCATTAGGAGAATTGATATGTACTATACTCTTTTTCCCTTTACTAAGGTTCTTCCCATTAGGTTTGTCTTCAAAATGTTTTCTATAAGTTAAAATTCTATAGATGAGGGGTTTTGACTAGAGTGGTTATGTATAAGCCACACAAAAATCACGTCACATATGGTGTCAGAGTAGTGATATGGAGATGGCACTCAATGGGATGATTAGAGAGGAAATGGTAGGAAGGAGGAACAGGTAATCTTGGAATCTCGAATGCATAAGTGACAAATAAGAGATCTTAGGAGACTTAGGACATCAACCTTGTAGTTCTTGAGTAAACTAAGATTGTTCTTAGAATGAATGCTATTTGGTCTTAGAGAGTAGAGTTTTCAGAATGGAATACTATTTCTCTAATCATTGAAGTTATGCTAAACGAGGAGGAATGGTTTGAGTATTTATAAGCTATTGGGCTTCATCTCATCCATTGGATTGTCTTAGTGATTGATAGATGAGATAGAGTTTACTCATTCCATAGTTATCTATAATGAGCTTCAAGCTCATGGTGCATGAGTCTGCCTATGAAAGGTTAGATGCGAATGGACCGGTATAATGATCCCTATTTTGAGCCCATAAAGCCAAATCTCCCTAAATCATCCCTATCGATTGGACTCCTTAGGCCCTATCACTTAGCTTAATGAGTCAAGTTAGATAAATATTGGGTTTGACCCAATAATAATATAATAAATTTTTAACCCTTTACATTTTACCCTTTAACCAAAATTCTTGGATGGAGTCTAAGTATTTTGGGCATCAATTGCTCACTTTGAATAACAAGGTCATTATTTAGTGCCCATGCACTTTGAATTAGCTATACTGCTGCCAAGCACACTTGCATAGTTGAAAAACTCATCTAACGCCAATGCTGCAACTTCATTTATTATATGCCTCAATGCACAAGCTTATGGTATCATTTAATTGCAAGCATTGCTTTTGACATGTAGGAGTGCTATTGCCCCTAAGGCAATAAATATTCTTCAACAGAGCCTTAAAAGAAATTACCCTTAGAAGTACTTTAATGAAATAGTAGAAACATATATTCAATATAGATAATTAGGAAGGATTGACTTGTAATGCTTTACACCATGAATTCTCATGTCAAGGTTCCATCAAAATGGAGATGCATTAGACTATCTAATCACAAGTTGCTTCATCAAATTGGTTTCTCTTACCAATTCTCATAGAATAAAAAACTATGCCCCCCTTCTTATTATTTCTTCAAGCCAGCTTTTTTTCCTAATTTAGCCCATCATTGTGATCAAGTATGTTGCTTCTTCTTCTTCTTTTTCTTCTTCTTTTTATTATAATGAAATTCCAAATGTGGAATAAGGCCATACCTGATTCCTTAATCTGCTATCCCCTTTACAAATCCAGATGAAAATAATGACTCCTAATCTTTTTCAAATCCTTTAGTTGCCATATATATCACAAATCCCCATATATAACCAATTCATCAACAAGTCTTTGTTTTCCTCTTTTTCTTTTTTCTTTGAATCCATTGAATTATCCATCTTAAACTTCAATATATATATATATATATATATCATAACATAAATCTTTTGAACTCTACTATGAACATCTTCTTACTAAAACTTCATTCGTAATATCTTTGCAAAATATTTTGGCATGTATCATATCCCATTCTAAATATAAACTTATCTTCCAAATCTATCAACTTCCAAGATTAAATCACTTTCATATCTTTTTGTTGCATCGTTGTAGCTACTATTTATATATAATAGTCATTAATTTTTTATTCTACACTTGCATCGTCCATATGTAGGTCTTCGACTAACAAATTCAAAGGGATTAATGCTTAAGTTATGATACTCCTTTGGAGAAAGTATTGAGCAATTCTGACTTTTATTGAGTTGCATCCTTCTATCCAAGTAGTAATGGGAACTTCATTCCTCGTCTTGCTTGAAAGTTTACTTCGAGAACAATGCGTAGGCAATTAATTGCAATCGAATCCATAGCAATAATATTATTGTCAATATTTTAGTAGGTATATTGTCTCCTTATCCTTCCTTCTTTTTTATCTTGTTGTTGTTTCATAGCTAAGCATGTGCTTCTTGTCCTTTCTTCTCAATTTCTTTATTTCTATTTATAAGAGCATTTTTTCTTCAAATCTCCTCCATCATTCTTTTTTTTTTTTTTTTTACTCATCTATTTGCTTTGATATCTAACCCTATGTTTCTTGTTGATTCTTTTCCAAAGATGTGAATATAATGTGATTCAATTTTTAGCCCATAGTTCATGAACAAAGAATTCATGAAGATATGTGAGCATACATTTGATATCTTCTCCATGTTAACTCTTGACTCTGTTCATTGTTCCTTGAAACTAAAAGAAATTAAGAGCCATCCATTGCAATTAGTCCTTACTAAAGGCTCTATCATAACATTTCATAATTGAATAATGACCTATGATAAATTAAGGAATCCCCAAATCAAATAGATATTATGATCCTCTTATAGTTTAGCATGCTATTACTCCTACATATATATGTTTTCTTTTTAATCTTGCTAGCTAACGACATGAATTTGTGTTGCACATGTAGTATTTCCTTAGTGCTAAAATATGCACATATGTATAGCTCATATACGTACATGTACATGCATAATTCGTTCTTTTCTTCATCTTGATTTCCTTTGTACCACTTTCAAACATATGGCCATGTATGTTTCCACTTTATTTTATACAACTCCTGAATAGATGTTCTTCTCTAATGTATGTGTATCTTTTGGCACTGTAAATTTCATGTGTTTATCTATTCATTTTGTGTATGCCATTGGATGGTTCCTTCCATTCATTGGTATTGGCTATTTCCTTATCTACTATAAGCCATCATTACTTATTATCTAAGCATGTGACTTTTGAGTTGATTTTCATCATGTCTACACTATTGATTGAAATTCATTTGCAATCCTTCACCATCTTTACTCTGTCTCTCTTTATACCTCAGTATTAAATTTCCCTTGTTTGTTTCTCTAATATTTCCATCGCCCATGCTTGTCTCTTGTACATGAAAGTAATGAATTTCCATATTGTATCCTTGTTTAGAAGATGTTTTCTTAAATAAGCTTGTGAATATAAATATCTTCTTTGCATGAAAATGACTTTAGTATAAAACTTCCATATCTTTGACAACAAGTCAATATGAAATATTTCATCCCTTTTGTCCTTGATGTTGATTAGAACATATATATATATATATTTCTATTCCTCCTTAGCTTCTCATATTTTTCACTTGTATTCTCCAATTCTCATAATTTTTCCTTTTTCTTTTTATCTAGAAGATAGCAAATTTTGTTATTGAAATAATGGCTATTTGAATTAAACCACGTCTTCCTATCGCTTAGTAATGAATTTAGCTCATACTAGCAATAATGATGTGACTTTTGTGATTTGCTAAGTCTCAATTTTTCCATTTAAGGAATAAAGTGATTTTTGCACTCTATTGGCGAAAGAGATGAAGAAAGATCTAAGTTGAAGTATAGAAGTAATGAAGCTAAAGGACTTATTAGCACATCAAGATAAATGGCTACTACCAGTCCCGTATCCCCAAGATAAGTGGTTGGACGAGACTATTTCTGAAGACACGTTTTGGGACAAAGCCAAGAGTCAAGAAGCCTACACAACACTTTACAATGATGGTGGTCTTTAGTTTATCAAGTGTCAGCCTCATGCTAATTCTAAAGATACCATAAGGGAAGATTCAGTGTTGTGCTTTAGAAGCAAAAGGAGAGAGGTACCTCTCTCTAATAACCAATTTGCATTCCTAAAGGAGCCACCATTTGGGTGGGATGATTGGGCAACGTACATTAGAAAGAGGCCAGAGGATATGACTCTTTTGAAGAAGACTACAATTCTCCATGCTATTACCACTTCTACTTGATTGTGGTTCTCACATATGAGTGGAATGGATGTATGGTAGGTCGTTACTTTATAGTAGAGTATCTAAAGTTTCTAAAGATATCATGAAAGGATATTCAATACTCAATACTATTACAAGTATAGTAGGCCTTTTCTCATTACTTGGATTTCCACTTCAATGATTCTTCTTTTCTATTATTATTATTTTTTCCATTGATTACCATGTATGTCTTGTCTTGCTAACTTCTTTTGTTATTCTTGTAAGTGCAATATCATAATTAATTACCACCGATCAATCTCAATATCTACTTCAAGAGGCAAAATAGGCTAAGTGGTTCCTTGGTAGGGAGTAAGTCTTAGTAGGCTTCAAGCGTAATGGGCCTTAAATGAGCAAGCCTTAAGCATAATAAACTTTGCATGAAGAAGCCTTGAGCGAGAAAGCCTCAAGTGTAGTAAGCCTTAGCAAACCTTAAGCATAATGAGCATCTTGCATAGTAACCTCTGAATGCAGAAGACCTCAACAGGCCTTGAGTAGGTAGAGCTCACATGTAATGATCTTCTTCCACAATGAGACTTGAGAGGACTCTAGGATCACCATTAAAGAAGAATCAATAGGCTTCAAGTATTGTAGGCCTTGAGCTAGCAGGCCTAGAGCATAATAAGCCTCAAGAGTAGCATGATTTGTGTAAAACGAGCCTCATAAGCAATAGGTCCTAACAGGCCTTACACATTGAGAGCTTCATTTATAGAGAGCTTCGAGTAAAGACTTATTTCACCATTGAAAAAAAAATAACTCATTCCATTCTAAGATTGAGATGAGAGAGTTACCTCTCTAACATACTTAGTTTGCTTTTCTTAAGAAATTGCTTTCATCGAGATGGAGCTATTAAGTGGAGTATATTACCATAAAGCCTAAGCATGTGGCTCTCTTAAAGAAAGCTAGGATCCTTCATGCCATCAACACTTTCACTCAACTATAGTTCTTGTAACGAGCTAGATAGAAGTGTGGTAGGTACAGGATCCTTTGAGTCATCACTACTTTTGCTCAATAACAGTTCTTATAAATGAGCGAGAAGGGATCATGCTAGATCATCATCTCCTAATAGAGTACTTAAACCTACGTGTTTATTACTTTGTAGAGGGAGTTACTCTAGTATTTGTAGACATTGTCCTACTTTGAAGTTGCACAACAGATGTCCAACTAGCATTACTATTGCTTCAATTTCCAATGGAAAACCATGAGAGTCTATCGGGCTCTCAAACAAAGTTCCATTGTAATACATTTTGAGGAGCTTATTTTCCTTATTTGACATGGAAGGTAGCCTGAACGCCTCTTGAGGTTAACAAATGGTGGTCTAGACTTGATGGAATATAAGGAATCTCCAAATGACGGCAATGGTGGTGATGATGATGACATTGAAGAAACAAATGGATCCCCATGAAGTAGTTGATGTTGCTCTTGTCATTAATGTACTAGTTAGGGAAAGAAGGATGAGATTAGTACTTATGTTAGTGCATTGCCCATTTAAGTTCATATGGAGGAGAGCAATGCATTGTACCTATTAATATTCCTTCTCCCCTAGTTGCTAACATGTCTCATTGAGACTAAGCAACAACTAAAATGATTGTTCCTTCATCAAAGGGAACTTTATGGTCTGATGAACTTGTTATGCTGTCTCATTTCATGATGCCACATGAAGTACTCTTGTTAGTAGAATATTGAGCATTTGCAAATCATCGTGCGCTTTGGAGGCAATGCCTTCACTTAGCAACAACAATGAAAGTCATTATAATTGGCATTCTCGTAGGTCATTGAGCTCGTTGCAGTTAAGGTTGCTTAGACTTGTGATTTAAGGAGCTACTTGGAGGGTTTATGAGAAGTAGAGGTGTGCAAGTGAGTTAAATGGGCTAATCCATCTCGGTCCACCTTGGTTTATGGGTTAAACGAGCCAAACTCATTTGGCCTACTTTTTAAATAGGTAAAAAGACCTTAACCCTAATCTGTTTAAAAAACGAATTAAATGAGCTAACTTATGGGGCAAAAGTATAAATGTATTAAAGGAACTTATCTAAACAGGTCTATTTTAGCCTATGGACTAAACATGTGAGGTTCATTTAGCCTTCTTTCTAAACAAGCTAAAAAACTTTGGTCCAAATCCGTTTAAAAAGTAGTTGGCTTAGACCCATTTAAAAAGCAATTTAAACAAACCGGTTCATAAGCTAAAGTTCTCTTGTACACCTCTAGTGGACAAAGCAAGAGTACTCAAGAGTAAAAGCAAGCTCTAATATGTAAACTGTCAAGTAGTTTACCATTAGGTGATGGTCTTGTATTTATAGGAGAGTTGAGCTGGCAATTGGATAGGAGCTACATTCGTAAGCAATGGGTAGTGGAGCCTTAATGTTCGACACATTTCACAAAAGTAAGAGATAGTTATTGACTTAGCCGCACAACCTTATCTACAGTTTTCTAGCCGCTAGAGGTCATTTGTACCTAGATAGACCATGTTCTGAGCCTGAATCGAGAGAGGCTCGGCATAGGCCATAAGCCTATTAGGTCCAAATAGGATTAAAGAGTTCATGTCCAAAAAGCCCTATGAGCATGTACCAATAAGATTATTGTAAATGGATACACGGATGTGAACATTGCTACCGTCTCCATCTTTTTCATTAATCAATCATTTTTTTCTTTTTAGTTTATTATTCCGCTTGCTGTTGGTTTGGTATATTATTTCCCTTTCAATTTTAGGCTGTTATTATTATTGTTAAATTTTAGTACACACATGACAACAATATAAAATCAATTAGACCGTTATAAGTCCGTTTCTGTCTACGAACTTTCATTTCCTGAGTGTCGGTGAATCAACATGAATTTGTCTCCTTCTTACAGTATACCCTTACACAACCACTACACTAGCTCCTCTTGTATTTATCTTTGAAACATGTAGATTTTCCACTAGTACTCTTATTCGGTATGATAACATCATCTTTTTACGTACTCTTACTATGGCTTTTTTTATTACTTAACCACCAAACTACCAAAGCTCAACCTCTTTTCTTATTTAATCATCGTCCTAGCAATAGCTTGTCTAATCCAAACAGCACATACGGGCAAAAACTCAAGACCCTTTTATCTCAACTACTGGCCGCCGCTGGCACAAGCACCAATGGATACGGCAACGACACTGTGGATGAATCCTCATCCGACCCCGTTTATGGGGTCTTCTTCTGCCGCGTGAAGTTGAAAATGGCACATGTTCATCCTGCGTGAAGTATGCTATCGACACCAGAGTTAATCTAAGCTGTCTAACCCAAAAGACGGTGATTATCGGCTACGCCTCATGCATATTGCAGTACAAGACCCAACCCATCTTCTCTGAACTACAGTTGGAACCAGTATACACATCTTCTGACAAAGACATGCCAGATTACGTAGACCGTAACGACTTTGTCGATGTACTAAGGAACACAACGAGTCGACTGATCCCACGGGCAGTCAAGGGAGGACGTGGTAAAAGGTTTGCGGGGGCGGAAGCACCCTTTAGTGGTTTGTTATATGCTTGCAGAATGCACACCGGACCTGACAGAGGCGGAACGTTACGAGTGCCTTACCAGAGCCAATGAGAGTCTTCCTCGGCAGGGAACGCAGTTGGTTGGAAGAGTTCTGACTCTCAGCTGCAACATGAGGTTTGACACAATCCCTTACAGCGATGTGTCTGCGGTAGCGTGGGCTGATTCATCCGCTGATGATCCTTCTATGAGTCCTGCGCCGGTTAACACACCTTTTGGTAACGGAGAGTCGTTTCTGTAAGCTTCAGGATTAATTGCAACATTGAAGTCAATCGGCTTTTTCTGTTAGAATAATTTACTACATCAAGTTCACGCAAAAATTCTTTCAAATCATCTGTGCTTTCGCTGATGAACCAAGCAAGTCACCTTAGCGATATCGATCATATCTAGCCTACTAAGGTAAATCAATTTGATTGATCAACAATAATACTGATGTCTTCATAAAATACTCTTTTACAGATGAAAATTTGCAATCAAAGACATGCAAACTGAAACAATAGAAAAGAGCAGAAAATTTTTTTTCTCTATACATCTTTATCATCCAAATCTTGATGCTTGTAAGTTGGAAAAATATAAGCATGTGGGACCATGATTATCTGGATCCTTTTAATTTATCTTTTCTTTTAGAATATCCTGTGATATTATCATCCAAATCCAGCTTTGTTGCAAGATTGCATCCAACATCTAGTCAACTCTAAATTAAGAGTAAGTTTTGAGTTTTTCGATAGAGAAAGTCGAGAAAAAATGACTGAAGAAATTTTATATATCAAGATGTTGCATTTGTAACATGTGAAGTTTTGTTTTATCCGTTTCACTATTTTACTTCAACAGGAGAGAAGAAGATCTCTATAAAAGCTTTCTTCGGCGTGGATGCAGCTTTCTTTACGGTGCTTTTGTTTATTGTATGTTGTTTCTTATGGGCAAAAGCAACGGGCCAGCATGCAGTTCTTGACATGGTAACAATGGAATTCTCCATGTCTAATGATGCATTTCTGCTAAAGTTATGAAGCTAAAAATGCATGCATTGCCTTTTTTTAATGTAGAAGGAGAGGAGATTACCACCATTCAGTCATTGCAATTTGATTTCCAAACGATACATACAAGTTGCAACTAACAATTTTTCGGATGAAAAGAAGTTAGGAGCAGGCGGATTTGGAGAGGTTATAAGGTATACACTTACTAGAATCTTTAAAACCAAATATGTAGAAACTGATATATCTATATAAATACGACATTACAACCATTTCCTAAAAGGACGTGATAACCGATATGCAGTACTTTTCCACCGCAAGGATACAAACTCAATAGTATGATAATCATTTCTCTCTTCTCATATATGGATTTGTAGCGCAAGGAATGTTTAAACCATGTTTTATAATAACGAGTGAACAATGACTTCAAGTAAGAACAATCTCTACCTAGAAAACGCATAATGCATATATTGCATACAACTTGACGTATTTATTTACTTTCAGGGTACTCTCTTAAATGGACGCACAGGAGCCGTCAAGAGGCTATCTCGAAGCTCTGGGCAGGGTTCAGAAGAGTTCAAAAAGAAGGTTACTTTTGTAGCAAAACTTCCTTGTGAAACTACTTGGATTTTTCTTGGAAGGAGAATAAAAGTTATTGATCTGTGAATATGTCCCAATAAGAGCCTCCACTACTTTTTATTTGATTTGTTTTCAGATTATTTTCTATAATAATTACTTTTTTTTTTTCTTATTCAATCAATTCCATCAATCCAATTTCCTAGTTCCCGTACACAACCTGCCTATCCTTCACTATCAATCCTCTACAACAACAACAACCGTTATTCTCTTGTTAACGTTAGAACATTAGATATGTTCCTAAGAACAAAATCAACAATATGAATCTAAAATATATCATTTCACAAGTCTTTATAGTAACCTGAAATTCATGCTATGAACATCAATTATAACATGATGTTGATACAAATTCAAAATCATAAACAACTCAATTCTCATATTTATCAAAATCATGAAATCCTTTCATCGAACTAGGATTGTATAAGGTTTTTCTACTTGTGGTCTCTACCTTCCCAAATTTGATCTCTTCCACAATAATATGTCACCTTCTATTATTAGTATAAAACGTAATCCATTAATTCAAATGGAACGATTATCTTGCGAAACCTTACTTGGCTAAGCCTCACTCCTATGGGTTTAAGAATGTTTTGCCACGATCCATAGAGAAGAAAAATAATGATTAATGGGAGGTAGAGGAATATTTATATAAAAGGGTTTCCTACTAGGTTTCTCTCTCTTTTTTTTTTTTTTAGGTTTTCCATAATTAACTTTACTTAATAACTCAATTAGCTTTATGCCCCTTGCTAAAAAATATCATTTTCTTTTAATGATTTTTTGAAATTTTTCATCAGCTTCATGTCTCAATCACTCTAAGCAATGGCTACACAGGCTCATGAATTAATCATCTCATTGTGACCTTGAATCTCAAGCATAATTTATAAAATAATTAGTCTTTAGTCAAGAGATTAGCTCAAGTGAATCTTTTATTATTTTATATCTTCTTTTCTTTAGAAAATAATAGTTGTGATGTTATATATCTATGCTTAAGAGTATGGATGTGAAAAGCATACTTAATCTCTCTTACACCTAAGTAGTAACCCCGGACCAAACCCGAATCAAAGGACAGCATTCCCTGGCACGTGGTAGTTTCAAAGGTAGGTGTAAGGTTACATCGAATGAAGCATCACTTTTGTATGGTTTCTTCATGGCACTACGTGATATTGATGACCTTCTTCATGCAGCCTTGCAATGCATATTTGATTTTAATTTTAAGCCGAATAGATTCTTTATTCATTACAAAGTGACCAAACAAATAGGGCAAACAATCAACAAAATAATGTAATGAATGGACAAAACCACCAATTTATCATTCCATATTATTTAAAGTATTTTTGGCACTATATAGCAAGCAATACCAAGCATTGCATTTTCCATATCCCTTATCCCTAAGCAATTCAAATTCAAATAATATATTAATTAAAGTGCAAATACACTACAAACACAAGTAGGCATGATAATCATTAAGAGTTAATCATCAATTAATGGTGTCTATTCAATATAATCCTTCAAAAGGAAGTTGTTGGAGGAGTCGTAGAGGAGTTTAGGAAGTTCATGTCACCTAGATAATTAGCAAAAAATTAGGTGCCTAACATCATAACTAAAACAAACTAGACTTAATTGGCTTTAGGTTTATTCACTTTTTCTTGCTTGAACCTAAACTTTAATTCACTTAGACTTCTTCATTTTGATTCCAATTTTAACAAATGATTCATTGTTTTAGTGTTTGGAAAGTCTATTTTCCAATGGATTTATCATAGTTTGTAAATGTAAGTTTAGCTTATATGATACGTTTATTAGATTGAATTATTTTTCCACTTCATATAATAGTTAATTTATTATATTTAATTTTATAAGTTAAACAAAGTTTGTTAAATTAGAATTTATATTTAGTTAAGTTAATTTGTGAAAGAATGTTTGGGGTTTCAACTTATATAATTTGTCTAGGGTTTATATCTATGTTTTTATATTATTTGGTCATAAGTTCAAAATTAGAGCTTAGGTGGGCTTAGATATAAAGTTCACTAGCTTAAGCTAAAATATATTAATAGATAAGCAACTATCATGAGTGCAAGGCATTAAAATGCACATATAGATTTCATGGTCTTGACAATAAGCATGTATATATATATATGTGTATGTATTTATGTATACACATATATGCACCCTAGTCAATCACATATCTTTCTAAATCAATTGCTATAACTCCTTAGTTTAACTAAAGTTAATGTACACAACCTAAAGTAGAAACTTGTACCTATTTTCCCAAGAAATATTCCTTGGCATGTACTTATGTCTATGTAATTTTCTGATCGAATCGCTAATACATACCATTTTGTACATCACATACCAACTAAAGTTACATATTTAGGGTTGTTTCTATATATGTTTTGATCTATAGATACATGAAATAGATTCAATTAATTTACAAATAAGCGGTTAGGATTATCTATATTTTTTAAAATATCATATGATATCACAATAATTTAATCATATTTTTTATAATCTTAACCGTTGATAATATGTAACAATATATTATGATGATGAATTGTGGGAAATCGATGAAAATAAACCGAGAGGATCTATTTCCTTTATTTGTTTCATTACATGATTGGTTTGAATTTCATAATCTACCTTATATTTACTGTTCATGGAAATGAAAAGCGATGCTTATGTACTAATGAGTCACAGTAATTTATGTATATGCCTTATTTGTTAATTTAAGTTCCGTCTTTCTAATTATGTCCACTATTTAGAACGGTTGGTGGTATTTAACTTGAAGAAAATCAATACATCACCTAGGGTACGTTATAAATTAGCAAATGAACCAAACACTTGTATTTGTTTTTAGCATATCCCCGGCATATACATGAATGCATTTATTTTACTTATCTACATTATTAAAGTCAAACCTTTTGTTAATGGAAGACTCTTTATCTTTAATCTTTTAGAGAGAGAATTATTCTCTATACTGGGGAGGTGTCACATTATTGGGATATTTTCTTTTTCTGTTATTGGCTTTACTGCATCATTTTGTGTGCTTTTCATTACTTATACGAATCATTTCACTGAAATTTACGGCTATTTTTCTAAAATCTAATCTTCTTTCTGTTGATACATTCACAAATCATCCTCACTACCCATAAACTTTTGTTTATCATCATACACATTACCTTAGTAAGCAATCTTTCGCCTGTTCTTTTCATGGCCGTTCCTCGCTGTTATTTCTTCCTTTGTTATGCGGCTCTTATAACCTAAATAACGGTCTCCGTTCGAACAAAATCTTAGATAAAAGGAAAAAAAAGAAAAAAAACTCACAAAAGGAAAACAGGAGCGAAATCTTGTCTGGCAGAACTCTTTATAGCATGCATTTATATAGTTTCTATAGATCCTTTACTTAAGTTTACATCTAGTGTCTTAGATATCACTTTGGTACAAAATCTGTGTAAGTTTAATTTAATTTCTTTTTGTGCCTTTTTTTGCAGATCTATGGCAGCTTCCTCTTTCATTAATTACTTATAATTCTCTATTGGTGAAGAAGTATTCCTTGATGAATCTAATGGTTCGAAGCTATCTAAGCATTCTGAAAATAAGGAAGCATTAGTGGCTGCCAAAATTATTGCAAAAATTAAAAATAGAAAAAGAAATGTGAATAAAAATGCTACAATCAATATAATGAAGAATTCGTGGAAAGGGTACGATGTGTCTTCCATATCTCAAGCAAATGGCAACTTATATATTCTTAGCTTCCGTGAAACAATGTTAGTTGCGAAAGTTACGGCAGAAAATCCATGGTTAGTAATGGGTCACTATTTGATTTTAGAAGAGTAGAAGAATTGGAAATTAGAGAAAATTCCTTTGAACTATTTAACTATATGGCTTTAGATTCATGGGCTTAAGTTGGAGCATATGTCTACTAAATATGCTCATATTATTGGTAGAAAGTTAGGAAAGGTTTTGGAACTGGAGCCCATTAGATCTTTTAAAGGTGAAAGAAGAGTTTTCTTGAGAATAAGAGTAAAAATTCCTATGGATTGGCCTTTGATGTCCAATCTATGGGTAACTTTAGCTTATGACATGGATATCAAGTTTTCTTCAAATACAAGAGATTGAATGATTAGTGTTTTAGGTATAGGAAACTTGGGCATCTTGGCAAGAATTGTGTGATAGAGAAGGTGGTAGATGATTTCATGGGACCTAACCTTAAGGCTAATTCAGTTCAAAAGTGGAGTAATGGGGAGAGTTCGTTTGAAGTAAATAAGGAGAATGCTAACCCTAATAAGCTAATTGTAAAGGAGAATCATATGCAGTAGAATAATGGTCTTAAGTGTAAAGAAAAGGTTAATTTACATATTTCAAAGGTTAACCACTAGACCAAACCTACTACTTAAACACCTTTATCTAATCTAACTCAATCACAAGACCATCCATCTAAACATTCCATTCATGCACTTATCATAAAACCCATCTCAATCACAAATTTATCTAGCTAACTCCTCTTCTCATACACCTTTATCACCAAATCTACCCCCCTTAGTAATCATTTTAACTGCGAGAAGCCAAATACCAATCCCAGAGACTCTAAACACATTACCCTTAGAACAACAACCTCTCATTAAACACATTCTTGACCTTAATGTTTACAAAACAAAACCTTAAGATGAGAAAACTCAGTCTCAAAACTTACCTCTTGTTCTACTTTAAAGCTACTCTATGGAAGATCCTAAAGTTCTGTAGAAGATGCTTGTCCAATCTAAAGGCTTTTGTTCATCAATAGAAAAAATAATGGTGATTAGTAATGTTACTCTAAAGCAAGAGTGTGGTAAGGGTAAAGCCATTATTAGAGAGGGGTTGCAACATTCTATGATTTTATCCCTTGTAGAGTTATCTACATCATTGCAAATTACACATTAAAAGGCAAAGAGAGGATTATGCAACAGAGTTGGAGGTGAAAAAATTGAAATATTGTATTGGGGAGACAATTGAAAATAAAAGGATTGAAAATGAAGTTAAAAAAGAGGAGGAAATTTTGAAAAAACACAAAAAATTGTAAAAAGAAAATTCATAAAAAGTAAGTTGAAGTGTTAAAAGCGGTAAAAGAGAGAACAAAGAAGTAAAAATAACTCGTGACTTTATGAAGAAAGTTTGTACTACAAGTGAATGGGTGAAGGTGCTTATTATGTCATGCATTGGAACACGTAGTGGTAGGTAGCCTGAAATAGCCATATGGGGGCCACGATCTTTTTATGTTGGAACTGGTAAGGGATTAGGCTTCAGGAGATAGTTTGTAATTTGTAAGGCCTAATTAATTAATACAACCTTAGTGTGAATATTTTTTTTAAGGAAACAAAAATAATAATAATAATAAATAAACTAGAGAGCCTTCATATTCAACTGAGATTTGGTGGCTGTTTTTATGTTGAAACAGTAGGCAATAGGTAAGGAATGGTGTTATGATAGAATGCAAATTTCAACATAAATGTGTTGGAAGAAAATGAGTTTTTTGTTGATTCAGAGGTTGCTCTTAAAGGCAAAAGCTTATTAGGTCCTATATCATAGGTACACTCTCTTATAGATTTTCAAGCCAAAAAGAGGCTATGGCATGATATTAGAAAGATCTCATCCATTAATCATAAACCTTATGAAGTGGTGATTTTAATGCCATTTTGTATGTGCATGAGAAGGAAGGTGGTAGATAAGTGAATTGTAGATTAATGGCAGGTTTTAGAGCTATGATTGAAGATGCACAGCTTCATGATTTGGGGTTTAATAGACCAAAATTTACATAGTCCAATAGTAAAGAGGATGGAGTTGTTGTAAGGGAGCGTATTGATAGAGGTCTTGGCTCTTTGAGCTAGGTGGAGAAGTTTCCAAATTGTCGGATTGAGAATGTTCCTACTTATGGTTTTAACCATGTTGCACTTATAGTAAATTTAGATGCTAGAGATAATAAATGTAGGAAGCAATTTAAACATGTGGTTATCATCTGGTGAGTGTATAGAAATTGTTGAAAGGAGTTAGTGCAATCTCCTTCAGCTTGGGCAAATATTTTGTGAAAGCTAGAGAGGTGCAAAACAGCACTTATTCAATGGAGTAAGTCTCATTTTCCCAATAATAGAGCGGCTATTGAGTAGATTTTATAGCAACTGAAGGGCATTCAAAGTGATCCAGCTAGTCTTGATGTAGATGAGGAAAGAAATCTATTTAGGTAGCTTGATGATCTATGGGAGAAAGAAGAAAAATTATAACATCAGTAGTAAGAACAAATTGATTGAAATGTGGTGATAAGAAAACTTTATTCTTTCACCACACCACTTTAAATAGAAGAAGTAAAAATAAGATTTTCAAAGTACAAAATGCTCATAGAGAATGCTAGAAATGGAATAAGCTATTACAATAAAATTTTTTGAGTTTTTCAAAGGGGTAGCCCACTTCGATTAGGCTAGTAGTGGATGATAGTTGCTTGGAATGGTTGGATCATTGCATTTCTAATGAGGTGAATGGTAACCTATGTGGTGGTTTAGAGGATGGAGAGATTAAAGAAGCTGTTTTTCAACTTGGTGGGGTGAAAGCACCTATACCAAATGGGTACTCAGCAATATTTTATTGAAAACATTAGGATATTGTAGGCAATTCAACGAGAGGCTATCAAAATTTTTTTCTAGTTTAAGTACTTTCCCAACCCTCTTAAATAAAACTAATCTTATTATCATTCTTAAATTTTCTTCACCTGAAACTGTATCCTAGTTTAGGCTTATTAGCCTTTGCAATTTCTTATATAAGATCGTCTCTAAAATACTTGTTAATAGGCTTAAATCTTTCTTAAGAGAATCGGTCTTAGAAAAACAAAATGCCTTTATTTTAGGAAGAATGATTCACAACAATGCTTTGATAGTACATGAAGTGTTTCATTTCTTAAAAAATAAAAAGTGTGGGAGGAAACAATTTTGTGCCTTAAAAGTGGATATGGACAAAGTATATGATAGAATTGAGTGGAGTTTTTTTGGAAAGAGTGTTAGTTAAGTATGGCTTTGCATAGAAGTGGATCATTTGGATCATGTTTTGTGTTACCTCGATTGAGTTTAACTTAGTTGTCAAGGAGAAGAGGGTTAGCTCTCTAAAACTAAAGAGTGGATTAAGGCAGGGAGATCTTTTGTCACCTTACCTTTTTATTCTTGTTGCTCATGTTTTATTGAGAAGGGTTTGAAAATTAATGCTAATTGCCCCAAACTTTCTCATTTGATTTTTGTTGATGATGCTTTATTTTTCCTAAATGCTAACGTACAAGAGGTGAATGTGCTGACCAATACTATCCCTAGTTATTGTGCTGCTTCAGGTAAGATAGTGAACTTGGAAAAATCAAGTGTTTACTTTAGTAAAAAACCACCTATTCTCCATGTTCATATTTATGTTACTAATAAGGTTACACTCATTTTTCTTTTTACCAATAAGAATGATAATATTTTATTTTGATATTTACCAAGAAGAAAAACCATATTTTCTTTCAACAGTATAGGTCGTTACAAAGCTGATTTAAAAATCGTTGAGATTACTTATTTGTTTATTTATTTACTATATTTAATCCATCCATAATATGAAATATGAGTTTATGCGCCTGCTACTTGTATTTAATGTAACATACCTTCTCGTGCTATGGCTTATAAATTGTCATTGTCGGGACAAAAATCTGCTATCCCCAGCGTGTGTGTCTCCATGCTATCCAATCCATACACATATTGCCATGTGTCACTTATCATAAGTCATTTGAAAATTCCGGTTTTCTTCAAAGATTCTGTCCAGACCATTTCCCTAAATAATGCTTATTATTTTTCCTTTTCTATTCCCAGCTGTTCAATAAAAGGCTTCCTATGTTTTTTTTCTTTTTCCCCTTTTCTATTCCTAGCTGCTCATTTTATTTGTTTTCCTTTTCGATTCCAAGCTAAAGCTGCTTCGTCAAAGATATATAATAAACAAATCATGTAATTCAAAAGTTAATTAAAATTGCAACTTATGCTAGACATTAAGCTTTTTAGGGCTTTTTGTTTGTCCTTCTTTTTCCTTTCGCATCTCCTTTGTTTATCCCATTTTTCCCATTAAACAATTCTTAAATCAAATAAAATTATTTCCGGAATTTACAAGCTACCACCAGAAATATTCTATTGACCAATAGATTTAGGCCTCTTGGGTATATTTCATTTACCATAAAAAATTAGTGATGTATTATATTAGTGTATCATATTAGTATGTTGTATTTTTATTCGATATTCTAATTCTTTGATATTGTTGCTATGACATAGTTAGTTCCTTACTGTAAAGAATGAATGATTTGGCTATGAAACCATATTATTCCATTTGTTTTTTATTTGTTATTTTTTTTTAATTATATAATAAGATGATAATATTTTTTTATACTTGTTTCATAAATTTAATTTAAATTTGAAGATACATCAATTGTTGGAAGATAGATGTTTTTAGTGGATTAAAGTATATGCTCTAGTTTCTTGGATTAACGATACTTTCATCTTTTTTATTTAATCACCAACGATAAGTGTGGTAACATTTCAATAAACCATCTAAGGCCTCTTAGTGTTAAGGAAATTTGAATCAAATAACAAATCTTGGATTGTTAACGAATGGAATTATTATATTATATATCTTTATTTAATTATTTAGATTTGATTTTAAATATGTTTTAGTGCAAAATTAAATCATTTATCAAAGTTTATTTTTTTGTTTATTGATTTGCGGAAAAAAATTATTAGTAAATAATGATAATATATTATCTATAATATTTTATGTATTATTTGAACTAGTATTGCTCAATTTCCATCATTACAACTCACTATTTCTGTTCACTATCAATATGTGTTCCCTCATGGTTCAACATTTAATGTTCACCACTTGATTTTTATTATTTTTTTCCTTACTACGTTTAAGTGTCGTAATTCCATTCGTTAACAGTCCAAGATTTGCTATTTCATTCAAATTTTCATAATATTAAGAGGCCTTAGATGGTGTATTGAAATGTTACCACACTTATAGTTGGTGATTGAAAAAAAAAAAATGAAAGTATCTTTAATCTAAGAAACTGGAACATTTACTTTAATACACTAAAAACATCTATCTTCCATATAGTTTCAAAATTAAATTAAATTTATTGAACAAGTATAAAAAAATATTATCCTTTTATTATATAATTAAAAACAAAAAGTAACAAATAAAAAAACCATGGAATAGTATAGTTTGTAGTCAAATCATTCATTCTTTATAGTAATAAACTAATTATGTCATAGCAGCAATATCAAATAATTAGAATATTGAATAAAAATACAACATACTAATATGACACCCTAATATAATACATCACTAATTTTTTATGGTAGATGAAATATATGCAAGAGGCCTAAATTTATTGGTCATTAGCATATTTCTTGTATTAGTTTGCAAATTCCAGTATTAATTTTATTCGGTTTAAGAATTGTTTAATGGGCCTAAAAATAGGAAGCCTTTTTTCCAACGGCCAGGAATAGAAAAGGAAAAATAATAATAAGGATTATTGAGGAAAACGGTATGGAGAGAATCGTGGAAGGAAACCGAAATTTTCAAATGAATTATGATAAGTGACACATGGCAATATATGTATGGATAGGACAGCATGGAGACACACATGCTGGGGACAGTAGATGTTTGTCCGCTATCTATATACCTCAGCATGTGGTTGCAATAGAGCCATGTTTGCTTCTTCGTTATGAAGTTTAATACTTCTCTGTGTTGACTAATTTATAGTTTCAACATCTTCTTAAGGTTGTATTCGAGCGATTTGACACTAGATGGAAAAAAGTTACAACAGTAGGTGTTATTGACTTCAACTTTGCATCAGAAATATGAATGCCAAGATTTATGTTAGGTTTTTTTTATATGTTATATATAAATTTTGATTTAACGCGATTTATAGTGACCTATTTTGTTAAAATAGTTGAGTAAATTTTTTATCACAATTAATAACCATACTTTGTTGAAGAAAATAAAGAAGAATTCACACACTATTAAGCTAAAATATTGACTTTATCATTCATGGCAACTCATTTTACATCTAAGAGTGAGAGGTAAGTGAGTTCAAGTGTGTGAGAGTTGAAAAGAATTAAGAGAAACTCATTAACTTGTAAGGATATTGTGTGTAATTAGGTTAAGTGATATAGATCCGTAGATAAACATACATCCACTAATATCACGCAAACCAGAGAATGGATTTGAACTTGAAGACAATTCAAAAACTAAATGAAAATCGAAGGTTGAGCAAGGGTCCCCACATACTGACGATGGATATGACATACCAATAGCTTATATAAGCGCAAGTCGCACTTGATATTACATCTAAATATAACCAAAGGACACTCGCTACTAATCTACACTCAGAATGGACTAGATAAGAGTAAATGAGAATAAGCAAAAGATACTTAGCTCATGAAAGAAGGTATGTCTGAAATTCAATTGTCACTAACTTTTGCAGCTGATACATATTCCTAGTATTTATATGACCCAATTAAGATAAGTCCTAGGTTAACATAAATTATAAAAAGATTCCTACTAGAAAAGGAAAAAATGAATAAATTACAAGAGTAGAGTTGTCATCAAACAAAAAGGGATATTCGAGTACAAATATGAAAGTACAAATGTTAGAAAATGGGTACATGTCAATTGTTTATTCTATGGTCCTAGTGATGTTATTTACTAAGCAAAATAGGTTCTAAGCAGAGTAGGTTGAGATCGGGTGCTCGGCAGCCCGGATGTTCTAGATTGAGGAAGGATTGGTTTAGGAGGTGGCTCATTTTTTGATCGGCCTTAGTTGGTTAGCTTAAGATTAGGGGTAGCTCAGCTTTGGTAATGTATTAGTCAACAGTTGGCTAGTTTAGTGCTTGACCTTGAATTGATATATTCTAAAGGGTTAGCTTAGTAACAAGTCGATCACCTCGACAATCTCTTTAATGAGATGGATAGTAGAGTAATTTAGTAAGTCAGATTAGAGAAAGGATCATTCTTTAGAGTTCAAGTCTCCTTGGATAGCTTAGTAAACCATATGGGTGAGTCCTTGGGCTTAGAAGTAAGTCATTGATCTGTGATCTCTATCATCCCTTATGGGCTATTTAAGATTTGAGATTAAATCTAGCCCAATTAGTTGGTGCTTGTTTTTAAGGAAATATGGATGGAGGTCAGTAATCTTAAAGGAGTTTAAGAGCCTATAATCTTCAAGCAGTTAAATCCTATAGCTACTATGATTGATCTTTTTAAGCACTTTAAATGGTCTATTAGCTCTAGGAGATAACTTGTCCTCCCCAAACTTAGGAATCATTCTTTACTTTGGTGGATTTAAACCAAATCACCAAGTTGAAATTCTTTATTCTTTCATCCCTTACCTTACCTCTTAAGCTTAGTGATAGCTTAACTCAATTTCTCTATGACCTTCTAGTACATTGTTTTGATGGCCTTAGATCTTTTTACAATTGGTTGATCTTCGTTTTATCTTGGAAGCAATGCTTGATCCAATGGAAACTCAAGGTTGAATCTATAGGAGATCTCAAATGGTGACATGCCCTTGGCATTATGGGCGGTCATATTGTAGGCAAACTCAATTATAGGTAAGCATAGATCCCAATTAGTCATGTTCTGGCCAACAATAACTCGAAGTAGAGTTCCCATTGTCTTATTGATAACGTTGATCTATCAATCCATTTGTAGATAGCAAGACATGCTGAAAAACAGTTTGGTTCCCATTTGCCTTTATAATATTCTCTAAGAGTGCCTTATGAATTTAGGATCGTGGTTTGAAACAATGGTCTTAAGAACTCAATGAAGTTTGACACTTCTATAAGGAAAGAAAAGAGATAGCTGAAGCATCATTTGTTTTTAAGCATGGCACGAAGTGTGCCATTTTGCTAAAATAGATCATAACCACCATGATAAAGTCTTTCCCTTAAGACCTCCTTTGGCAACCTTAACATAAAGTCCATGATCAGTTCGGACTATGGTTTGGTTGGGATTAGCAAAAGTAAATATTACCCTCGCTCGACTCGACTCTTTGCCCTTCTTCAAGTAGCATATCTTTCCAATATAGTTTAGACATCTCTTATCATCCTTAGTTAAAAGAATTTAGAGAATATTACCTCATAAGTTCGGTACTTACCAAAATATCTAGATAACTACTATAAAATTTTGGGCCTTGTGCAACATTTGTAGATTTTGTAAACATAATCAATTTTGCTATGTTTTAGTCATGTCTCTTAAATACCACACAAAGCCTATTATTGGCCACGTTTGTAGTCAAACATGAAATATATTATATTAACTTGTTTATAACATGACATTAAAATATATCTCTAAATATAATTTGTCATATGATATATGAAATAAAGTAGAAGGGCAATTTAGAATGAGTATAAGAGTCATCAGAAAATATTTTTTACAAAACTAATACACTAAAGATTTTACTCTCATACACTTGTCATAATACGACTAAAATACTAACACTAGTTTAGTTTGGTTACTATTAAGGTATAAAGGTGGAAAAGAATGGTAATTTTATAATAAAAGAATTTGGTTGGAATTAAACTTCAATAGACATTCATTATAGAATGGAATCGTTATTGCTTTATCTAGTTGGCAGGATGATTTTAAAGAAAGAGTATTAATTAGTTAATATAAGTACCATTATGCCTTTTTATACCACTTATTATAACTTTCACATCTTTTGAAAATAAAATATATTTGTAAAGTATATGAAAAATATATCTAATTAAATTATAAGAATAAAAAAATATTGCCAACTTATTTTATATATATATATATACATAAATATATTTTATTATGCACATATAAATTAAAAAATCTATTCTCCTACTTAGTAAATATATATACATACATATATATAGGATATATAACTTGTTTAATTTAAGGAATAGTCACTACAAGTGCTTTGTAAATGTCTTTTATAAGCAACATGTTCTATCAATCAATGATAAATAAAATATCAAATATTGCAATAAAATTAACCTGCTTTGGTTAATTCAACACTAGCATGCACGAAAGAAAAATGTCTACAGAATAATATCATGATGAGAATAAATACATAACCTAGTATAAATCTACAATATTAATTATTACTTGGTCCATAAAGAGAAGTAAAAAGATGCCTTTTTCTTTTTTCCTTAAAAAAAGAGAGCAAAAGATATCTTTTTATGATAGGTTTATGAATGTAAGTAAAAATATATCTTTTAATCTCTAACAATAGTAAATTTGGAACAAAGTATTTATGATGGGGTTATTTTGGGGAAGAAAATAGGAAAGATGGATGGAATGGCCATTGTTGGCATTCTAAAATAAATGACTATTTTTAACTTTTAAGAATGAAAATTTTAAGATAATATTGCATAAAATACAACTAAACATAAAAACAAATATTTTATAAGGCATAAACATGGAACGAAATGACGATTCAACCAACTAAGCATGCTGTAAGAGAAATTCATTTCTTTTATAAAAAGTAAAAATGTTAACAATATTATATGAAGTTGTATACTTCAAATTTTTTTTTTTTCCTTTAAATGATAGTAGTACATAAAACCTTGTTTTATAAGATTTTTAAGATGCTTCACATAAGCTTGCCATATTATGTAATCAAAGGAAAGGAAAATACTTATTTGAATATAACAAGTCAAAATTGGCTTAAAAAAAATAAAAGGAAAAGAACATAACAAGTCAAAAATTTCTTTGAATGAAATTAAAATATTTTTAGAATTTGACTTCCTTAGCAGTAATTAATAAAATAAAACATATCGATTATGTGGAGGTATATATTTGTAGTACAACATCCACAAACACTAATTAATAATTATCTAAATTCATTAACTCCATTGTTCTATTCATTATTCTCCGCTTGTCATTCATGAGTAAATAAATTATATATTTTATGCTTGTTATAAAATATTATAATTGTTATAAAATATTAAACTTATTATAAAATATTATTAAATGTTGTACCAAATACATAATTAGCAATTTATGCATTCAAGAAAAAATACATTGTCATATTTATTATAGCATGACATTATCATATGACTAAATACAAGGGATAGATTGAGAAGTAAAAAAAAAAAAAAATGAAAAATTGATATGATAAAAAATTAAAGAATGATATCCCATTAGGTCTCTTTCTTTCAAATATCGTTTTTAGCTACCATTTATTGAATGGACATATAATAAATTATTAGCTACATCTGCTAAAAAAATAAGAAAAGAAATTTACCCCACTCGAATATTCTATTAACTATTTATAGTATATTATTATTATTATTATTATTATTTTGCAACTAGCTAATTACAATTTCAAAATATAATTTTTAATAATATTTAGCCTACCTTAAATCTTTGCATGCTTTTTCGAACCCTAAGATAAAACTAATGACACAAACCCTTCTCTTTCTATGGGAATGACATAGCTTCTCCACAAAAAAGAATGATACGGATCCTCCTCTATCTTACTCTCGCTCACTCATTGATTTTTCTTCATTACAACATAGTAAATCTCTCTCTCCTCTCTCTCTCTCTCTCTCTCTCTATATATATATATATATATGTGTGTGTGTGTGTGTGTGTGTGTGTGTGTGTGTGTGTGTTGCTATATTTTATTTTAAGGTTAGGTTGTGACTACTTTTCATTTTTTCATGACTCATATAATCTAAGAAATATATACTCTAACACCTAAGGTTGCTTGAAATTAGAAGGGTAGCTAGAATTTTGATAGAAGCAACTATATAAATCAAAAGAATGATAGTATAGACAAGTAATGGTATGGTCTTGATGACAATGTAACTGCAACTTTTTGCAACAAGAGTGAGAGAAGAAGAAATTGTAGTGGTGGTGTATGATAATGAGTGGTGGCTAATTGTTGTAATCAAAGTGCATGTGAGCGTGTTAGTGGTAGTTGTTTGTTTCATTAATAATCTCATTTGATTAATATTTTAAACTATATTATTTCTTAAACGGTTTTTAAGTAATATGTGTTACTGTGTTGGTTACCTTAATTCAGTATGATAATGACTAAAATAATGAAGTATATGTAGATTTTTGAGTCACTTGATACCATAAATGCTAGATCAGTATGGGCCTTTGCGATTAGATGTGATTTTGAACAAGTAGCACTGGGCATTATCTTTGTGGTAATTAAGCAATTCATATTAATATAGAGTAATTAGGATCATGCCATCCTTAACACTTCATAACAAGGATCAAAATATGGAATAACAGATCAAGTACAATTTGACTTTAGTGTGGCTGTCTTGATTACTTGTATGGTGTATACTAGCAAAATAATTACACCTTGAATTTGCAATAAATTTTGACATATATATAGTTCTAGCAATTTTACAACACGTGTTAAAAGCTCTCCAACTCCTTTATCTTATTAGGTTGTATCTATGTGAACTGTTGTTATCCATAGCTTGAGTGTTTCTATCTGTTTTATAATAAAGTCTAATTATGTTAGTTTAATAGTCTTGTTTGACTAATATTTCAAAATTATATTATTTCTCATGTTTAGAGGCAAAATAACTTAAGCTTCTTTTATAGTTTCTCACATGTAATTTATGTTATTTACAAAAAAAATTTAGTTTGATAATCTTCTTATGTAATCATGAGACTCTACAACTATCTTGTTAAGGTAGTCAATTACTTATAAACTTTTTTCTTCCAAGGATGTTTGCAAATCCCAAAAGTTCAAGCTTTCCAATTTCCTTTTCTTAAGTTTTAGCTTTCTTTTCTCATTGTACATCCTAAAGTTTAATCTTTCCTATTTGATTTTTCTAAATCTTAGAATATTCTTTCTAAAAGTTACAATTTTAGAACTTACCTAAAAAAAGTTTCAATTTGCTCTAATTTCTTCGCTAATTCATGCAAGTCGTATTTATCTTTTTACAATCTTGGAATATATTTTTATTAAGATATTATCTTCACATTTAATTTATGCATTTTGTTGATGGTCTGTTTTCACCTTATAATATTATTCATCCACTCGACTAACGAAAGGCCGAGTGACTTGGTTTTTGGCTCATGCCAATTAAAGCTCAACCTAGTTAGCGGGCCTTAGAGCCTAGCTTGTTAATACATCTAGTTCGAACTTAGGAAAGTGGCACAAATAGTTATAATCTACTACGATCTCATTACATAGCTATCCATTATTCCTATATCTTAGGCATTTGTTTGATTATGAGATCTCTACATATCCTACTATCAATGATTAACTATCATTTCAAACATCCAATTTTCTCCTATAAATATGAGGAGAAAGCATTGTAAGGACTCTCTGAAGAACTTTATCATAATATTCATTCACTTACTCTTATTCTAAGTATACTTATTGACTTAAGTATCAAAGTATCAGAGTGGCTATACTGAACTAGCTCCGGTACCTTATAGCTCTTTCTTTCTTTGTGAAAATAAAATCTTAACCAAAAATCACCTAACAACATTTGGCACCGTATGTTTTTCATTTTTCACCTACATGGTGAAAATAAGAATGACAAAAAGTGCATGTACTAGTTCTTTACCCCACCATCAAGGGGGGAAGAGCAAAGTAAGCATACTGATGGACAACACTTGGCTAAGTTAGAGCAACTTTGCCTTCACTTAGCTAAGGAAAACCAAGAACTAAGCAAAAAACATGATGGGTTCCTTAACCTCCTCCATAGAAATACCTGCCCAAGTTAATACCAAGAACATGGCAATAACAATGCCGAAAATAGTGATGATTTAATCTATTATCCCGAATTGTCGAGAAAGCAAATTGAAGTTATGCTAGGACCTTCAACTCTTTCTCGTAAGAAAAGTGATAAAGGAAAACAACCACCGCAAGTGCACCATGTAAGACCTTCATACGTTAGCACCTTGCTATAATGAGTAAGCAATTCTAAATTAAGAAGTGTTCTTTCACCACTGAAATATTGGATGAAGTAATACTAAGGCATAATAAGTTGTCACAATTTAAGACTTATGATGGAATAAGAAACCCTAATGATCATTTAAAATATTACTGCATATTGGCTAAGTTACACGGCTTGAGTAATGTTGTGGCTTATTAAGCTTTTCCTTCAACATTAAGGAACACGATTTCAATCATTTGAAGCTAAACACAATTTCATGTTTTGAAGATTTGGTAGAAATGTTTTGACAACACTTCCTTGCAAGTAAGCTTCCAATTAAGGATTCTTCCATCCTTAACACCATTAAGCAAAAATCAAACGAATTTATCAATGATTATTTGGCCAAATTTATGGCTATAATGGTCCAAATCCTAGAGCTTAACATGAACATTGCCCTTAACATAGTCATTGATGGTGTAAAGCCCTATGGGAACTTTTTCAAGTCCCTAGCCAAAAACTTTTGCCGAGTTTAAGGTCAGGCTACTTCATACATCCACCAAGAAGACAAAATTAAAGCTAGATGAGAGGTCAATCAGAGTACAAGAGACTATAAAGCTGACAAGAAAAAGAGTGGTAAAGATCAACTTGAAACAAATGATAACCAATATTCCGAAATATATAATGTAGAGAAAAAGAGGCTACGCATCCTAACATATTCTATTCATATGTTGCTTAATTGTCCAATTACAAACATATTGATGGAAGCGCATGGTCAAAGAGGCATGTTGCAATGGTTAGAGAGAATGAGAGGAAATCCTTCGAGACAGAACTTGAATAAATGTTGCGATTTTAATTCTAATAAAGGTCATAATATTGACAAGTATATCTAACTTAAAAATGTAATTAAAGATGCAATCCAACGAGGGTATCTAGGCAAGTTTCTTGCGCACAATGCCAAAAACATAAAACAACTAAACCAAAGGAGATGTAATGAGTAGGAGAATATCACATGACCTTCTTAGATCCAGAAAGATATGAAAGATGGAAGCAGTAGCAAAGTATCAAATGATATAATAAATACTATTGTCAATGGAACTTTTGTATTAGGCTAGTCTAACTCTTCAAGCTCGACTAATGCTATACATTATGTTCGTAATATATAGGGTAAGAAGGTCAAGGTCAATAATTCAATTTCTCTCTTGAAACAAGATTTCGAAGGTATTCAAAGACCCTATGATGATGCATTGGTAATTAATGTAAGAATTACCAACTTCGAGGTTAAAAAGATTCTTATTGACACCAAAAGTTCAGCATATATCATTTTTTAGCGTGCTTTTAATTAGATGAGGCTAAAAATCAAGGCATAATTGAGATCTTATGACTATGATTTAGATGCATTTAATAATCAACCTATTTGGGCTAGCAAAGTAATCTCACTTCCTATCTAGATTAGATATGATGAACACATTGTAGAAGATAAGGTAGACTTCCTCATAGTTAAGTGTTGGTCCCTATATAATATGATCATGGGTTAGCTATGTTAGTATTTATTCAGCATAGTCCCTTCTACTATGCATCTTAAAGCCAAATTCCCCACTTTTACTAGAGTTAATGTGTGTAAAGGGGACCAACAACTAGCATGATCCTTGTATATAAGGGCATTATGTCTAGAGAAAATCTTTCAATTTGAAACTTATTTGAAATAAAAGTCAATTAGCATAGAAAAGGCCAAGGAAGAGATAGAAGAAATTCTATTAGGAAATGATGTAGGGAAGATGACTAAGATAGGAAAACCATTGCCAACAAATATCCATCAAAGATTGATTAATTTTTGGTAAGATAACGCTAATGTCTTTGTATGGTCCCCCTTAGATATGCTAAGTATTCCCAGAGATGTTATAACACACAACCTTCAAATTGATCCAAATATGAAGGTTATTCAACAAGGGAAAAAAAAAAAAGGCATTTCGGTTTTGAAAGATATGTAGCCATAGAAGAAGAATTCCAAAAGCTACTTAAGGTAGGGTTCATTATGGAAGAGTCTTATCTGATTTGCTTAACTAATTGTATTGTTCAAGAAGTCTAATGGTAGTGTATGTGCATAGACTTCACGAATTTGAACAAGACCTATCCTAAAAATTGTTTCCCCTTACTAAGAATAGGTCAAATGGTTGATTCAACTATCAGACATGCTTTACTATCCTTTATGGATGTGTTTTACGAAAATGGACTAAGAGGATGAAGTGCATACATCATTTGTCACCAAATTTAGGACGTATTGTTATACAGTGATGCCTTTGGGGCTAAAAAACGCTAGCTTGACCTATCAGTGACTTGTCACCAAGATGTTTAAGCCCTAATTCACCATAACGTTGAGGTATATGTCAATGGCACAATAGTGAAAAGCACATTAGATAGTCAATATCTTGCTGATCTTGAAGAGATGTTCAGCACTTTAAGGAGGTACAATATGAAGTTAAACCCACCAAAGTGTGTTTTTGGTGCTACTTTCAAAAAATTTTTAGGTTATATGGTCACTTGATGTAATACTGAAGCAAACCCAAGGAAGATTGATGGAATTCAAAATATGAAGTCCCCTTACACAGTAAACGAAGCTCAGGAGTTAACTAAGGAATTAGTTTCCCTAAACAAATTTGTGTTAAAAAAACATTGATAGATGTACGAAATTTTTAAAAATTTTAAAGAATTCAAAAGATTTCAAGTAGATGGATGAGTGTGAATAAGCCTTCGGTGAGCTAAAGGAGTTCCTTATGTCACCCTTAATTCTCTCAACACTAATTTCTTAAGAAAATTTATATCTATATCTATCAGTTAATAGCTGAGTAGTTTTTTCTGTCTTGGTTCAAACAGAAGGTAGAGAACATCAACCAATTTATTATGTGAGCCATTTTTTACAAGGGCTAAAATACCGATATACAAAAATTGAGAAATTTGTATTAGCTGTAGTTCTATCAATGATAAAGTTAAAGCCATATGTCGAGGCACATCAAATTGTTGTCCTAATAAATCAGCCTTTGTGGCAAGCTTTACAACGATCGAACTCTTCAGCGAGAATGATGAAGTACACTTTAGAGATGTGTCTATGGTGTATAGTACAAACCTAAAATGGCATTGAAAGTTCAAAAGTTAGTAGATTTTATGGCCAAATTCACTGGCAAAGAGGACAACATAGAGATGGTAGAGAAGCCAATATGGAACCTATATGCTGATGGCTCCTTTATAAGGAAGGATGTGATGTAGATCTAATTCTGCAAGGACCCTATAATGTGAAAGTTAATTACTCTTCAAAGTTTAGATTTTTTGCCAGCAATAATGAAGTTGAATACAAAGCCTTAATAACTAGACTCAAATTGGTGAAAGAAGTCGATGTTGAGAAAGTTGATGTTTCCTTTGATTTGTAACTTATTGTGAATTAGGTCAAAGGGATTTATGTAGCAAAAGAAGAAATAATAAGCAAGTACTTGTTGATAGTACAAGTGCTTATGGAAGAGTTCTAGTCCTTTTCTATTGAGAAAATACTAAGAAGACCAAAAAATTGTTGAAGCTAACCAATATGGCACTCCTAGATTTGAATCACAAGCTCTTTATTGAATATCTTCCTAATAAGAGCTTATAAACTATTGGGTAGAGTTACAAATTGGCTCCCTATATAAAGAGAAGCCTTGGATAGACCAGATTATAGACTTTTTGAAGGACGTTGTCCTTCCTAATGATAAAAAAGAGGCTTAAAGGTTGATTTATCAAGCTACAAACTACACACTAGTAAATGATCAATTATACCAATACAAGATTTCTCAACCTTATTTTCATTGCCTTCTACCAAAGGATGTACATCGAGTATTGTTTGAATTACATTGTGGTATTTGTGGCAACCATATGAAGGGTCAAACCCTGTATGTTCATGTATTGCTACTCGACTATTATTGGCACTACGAAGGGAGATGCAAGATTCTTTGTTTAGTAGTATCCGCAATGTTAAAAACATAAGGCACCAAGCTATGCACCTTCTATTAAACTACATAACCTCACTAGTCCATTGTCCTTTACCCAATGGAGATTAGACAAACTCAAACCATTTCTAAAGTCTATAGCCCAACAACAATTCATCATAGTTTCCATAGATTATTCGATAAAGTGAATAGGGGCCAAGGCAATAGCTAGAATTACTTAATAGAAGGTTGAAGCTTTTGTCTTCAACTTTACCATATCAAGATTTGGGATTCCATTTATGATAATTAGTAATAGTGGAACACAATTTGATAATGATAAATTTTTGGTATTCTATAAGAAATACAACATTCATCTAAATTACATGTTGTGGCTCATCCTTAGACCAATGGGCAAGTGGAGGCCATCAATAAGATCATCTTGCATAGTTTAAAGGGGAAAGTTGATTAAGTCAAGAGTAAATGGGCTGATGAACTGCTGGGTATCTTATGGGGGTATAGGACCACTCACAAGAGTTCAACAAAGGAGACACCTTTCAGGATAGCATATGGGTCAGAAGTTGTACTATCGATTGAATTGGATCTACCCAATCTTCATATACAGAACATTGATATAATGGCTAATCAAGTCAGGCTTATGACCAATTTAGATACGAATGAAGAGATAAGAGATGTTACAAGGGCAAGAGTAGCTGTATATTAGCATAGAGCAACTAGATATTACAATTAGAAGGTAAAACAAAAGGTCTTTTAGCCTAGTGATTTTGTTTGCAGAAAATTTGAGGTGACTGGTGCTAAGATAATCAAGGGGAACTAAGTGCAAACTAGTAGGATCCTATTAGGATCTGGGAAGTTGTAGGTGAAGGGGCTTATCGGCTAGACAAGTTGGATGGGATAGGTATCCTTCGAGCATGGAATGCTAAGAATTTGAAGATATATTTTAGTTAATTCTTTTGATGTCATGGTTTATTTCTATTTAAAGCTTTGTAAGGCGATAGCCTACATTATGTTTCAAATGTGAATGTTCATTTCAAGTTTCAATGTCAACTCATTTTTATTCCTGATCATTTTATGATTAACAGATTAATAAAGTTCTAGCTACATGGAAAATGAACTAGTATTTAATCAATTCAAGCCTATAATGGTTAGCGAACTTTATAAATTGGAAAATAACATTGATTCTTATTCAATGTAAGTCAAGAAGCCCAAGAAAGAACTCTATTATCATTTCTAATAGCAAGTGATCTCGCAGCTTAAAGAAAGAAACATACTAATTCATGTCCTATGTGATTAATGGACATTGTCTTTGAAAAGATGCCCAGCGTCTTTGAAACTTGAAAAGAAACATGCTGAAAACTAACATCTTGGGCATAAAATAAAACGTGTGAAAAACTAACATCCTGACACATGAAATAAACGTACCAACGACTAGTAATTTACATGTGAAATGAAATGTGCTAAAAGTACAACAAATGATCGACATTTTGACCATATTTGGTTCATACAACATAAACAAGTTTTGAATACAAATTAATGAAAGTTTAAGGATCTAGAGCATTCTTTTTCTTTGACTAAACCAAGGTATTGTCTTGATCAAAAGAAGATGAGAGCCTTTAGAAGCTTATTTCTTTTCCTACACTAGGGGTTTTAGAGCAAGTGGATATCAATTTGCGAATATGAGGCCTCCTTAGATGATCTCTCTTCATCTTCAACAGGAGCTTCAACATAGGCTTCATTGTTATGTTGACCATAAACTTCAATCTTCGCCTCTTCGCTAACTTCTTCATCACCATTGTTAGCATCGTTGTTGTCAATGTGGGCAAAGTCTAAACACAAGAGGTCATAGTCAGGGTAAACTTTCAAAATTTCTTTCCTCACTTGTTGAACCCCTTACAAAAGTTTTTCCTTAGCAATTTCTTGCATTACTAACTAAGAGTGACAATTTCTAATGCCTCCTCAATTGAAGACTTCTTCTTCATTGCATCCGCTAATTCAGTAACAGGAGACTGCAGCTTGGAGTCATTTATCTCCAACTCTTTTATTCACATATTCAACCTATCCTCCTCATCGCTCATCAAGATGATCTTCGACCCAACCCTCAATGCTCCTCTAGTTTCTTTCAGAGCTCCTCCTTTAGGTCCTTTACCTCCTTATACAGCTCTTCGCTCTTGGGCTTAGGGCTTAAGACTTCATTGACCATGAAGGAATGTGCTAACTTCTCGAGTGACAGCTGTTCTTGAAGTCTCTTAGCGTCTAGCTCAACCTTAATCCACGTGCTCTCAGCTATAACTATCTAAACCCCCAAGGAATTATATGCTTCCTTAACCTTTTGCATTATGTTGACAAAGATAAAGTAAGTAATTTAATTCTCAGCAGAGCAATAACATCCACATGGAATGTTACCTTCTTCATGTCTTTGTTGGCTTCATCCAAAGTCGTCAAAATGTAGCTGCTAATCTATATACAGATAAGATTGTATCAACAATAGAACATATATTATAGCTTACCCTTAGGGAGAATGACTCCTTCCATCATAGCCAAGGATTCAATCTTGTTACCTAGGGACGATTTAGTGTACAGGATGTTATGGCTCTAATATGGAATGAAGTACTTTCCCACCTTACAATAAGGGACTAAGTTGGCACTACTGATGTCGAGTGCCTTATTCTTGATAGCATCCTTCGCCCTTTCATCCAAACTTTTGGATTTCTTAGATGGAGGCTGATCAATAAGCTCCTCCTTACCTCTTTTCATGGGATCCAACTCATTATTCGTCTAGCTTGATGGGCCTTTAACCATCCCATAAGGAATGACCTCAGTGCCACTATTATCACTAATTTCTATACTCATATCACCTAGTGTTTTCCTCTCAAGGAATGCTTGTAGTTCGGGGAATTGCTTTAGGTATGGCCTCAGTAGTTTTGAGCTATTCAGTACCTTAACACTTCTTAGCTGGACAAATAACCATTTTGATGGCAACTACTTATTTTACGGCCTTTTCTTATGTGACCTTTTCAGTGTTGCTAACTCAGTGACATGCACCTTGGTGCCTGCATGTTTATCTAACTTCAATTTTTTAGCCTTTGCTTGGGTCAACAGCTTTGTCAAATCAATATCACCTACACCCATATTTTCAATAAAAGATAGCAATATTAAAAATTGAAGAGATAAAAATAATAACTTATGAGATCCCTGCCAAGAGAAGCTCAAAGGTGACTATTCTCTCCCCAAAGTCACGAGAATGACTTTCCTCTTGTAGTTCTACTTAACATGAAAATTGCTTTAACACCTACCTTCTTTCTCAAAAAAGATTAGTTCCCCATTCTCGTATCGCCGTATTGTCCTCTCGGCATCCTAGAAGAATATCTTGTTCTTCCTTTTTTCTTGTATCTTTTTAGCAACAGCGATATCATTCAGCATTAGCCTAATATCCTTAGTGTGGATAGGTTCGATCCATTAGGTCCAAAAATCTAGATCTTCATCTGATACAATGGAAATAAGCTTTTCATGCCACTTATGGATTTTGGACTTTAACCTATCCCTGAACTTACGACCATGCTAAGTAGCTACAAAACACCAACCATTAGGTTACCTTCTTATCATGAAGAAATACCTAAACAACTGGGGTGTAATCTTAACCTCAACCTCCTCACAAATTATCTCAAATGCTATGAGAAGTCAATATGTGTTTGATGAAAACATACTTGGTGCAACCTAGAAGTAATTAAAGAACTGTTTTATGAAAACTGAAAATGGGAAGTGCAGTCTAAAATCAAGGTATTTCAAGTATATTGAAACTCACGCTCCCTTGAAAAAACACAATCTCTTATCTTCCCTTGGTCTACATAGATTCCATGCCTCAAGAAGATCTTGCCAGTATTTGTTATACTTTGAGATTATTTTTTTAATGGCAGCACTTACCACTCCATCCAAATGAGTTTTTCCTATTGCTACATTATGCTATTTGCTAAGCTACTTGAGGAACACATTGAATTGTTCCTTGTTTAGGGGAAAGAAGTAGCCTAGGTCTCAGTTGCCTCATAATTTGAAATAACAAGTCAACGAATAATGCTTCAAACCATACCTGGTTGAAGCTATATGACAAAATCATAAACTTATGGAAATTTGGAAGATAGATCAGATGTCGAAAGTAAACGAGAAAGATGTATGAAATCTTCTCTTAGTATGAAAAATCCTTTATATATGAATGATTTCCCCTCATAACCTTAATACACTTTTGATGGGAATGATGTACCGATTAGGTGGTCGAGTGTAGAATAATGACATGTGTTATGAATCAAAGGTTTGATAGTTATCGTATTACTAATAGTGAATAGGCGGGAAAATTAAAAGGCAGTGATCTTTCAATTAGGATATGATCTATTGTGTTCTAAAATGAAAATTAAAGCTTCCTTAATCACTTGGCACTTAGGAAACTTATGTCAATCTTTACATTCCAACCACATAAACAAAGCATTGAGCTTTATTTACTCCCATAGTCGAGTCATTGACCACGAGAGTTACGGGGCAAATGTTGATGATTGGTTTTCACCTTATACTATTATTCATCTACTCGGTTGAATGACTTAGTTTTCAGCTGATGCCGACTAAAGCTCAACCCACTTGGTGGGCCTTAAAGCCTCACCTAGTAATACATCCGGTTTAAACCTAGGAAAGTGGTACAAATAGTTATAATCTAATACGATCTCATTACATAACTATCTATTATTCCTATATCTTAGGCATTTGTTTGATTATGAGATCTCTACATGTCTAACTATCAATTTTTAACTACCATTTCAAACACCTAATTTTTGCCCATAAATATGAGGAGAAAGCATTGTAGGGACTCTTTGAAGAACCTTATCTCAATATACATTCATTTACTCTTATTCTAAGTATACTTACTACCTTAAGCATCGGAGTCGCTATACCAGACTAGCGTTAGTACCCTATAGCTCTTTCTTTCTTTATAAGAACTAAGTCCTACCCCAAAATCACCAAACAAGACCTTTCATTAGTTTATTTATTTATTTAGTTTTATTATCTAGACACTTGTTATGTTAGGAATTAGAGATCAATTTTTAAACCATAGGGTCAAATAATTTATAGAGGAGCTAAGTCAATATGTTAATTTTAAAGGATTTTGCATGTATGTTCACCTACCTTCCTTTCTATTAGCCTACTTTTTTTTTGTTTATTTATGAATATGGTTTGTTATATTGCTAGAGTAGTCTTCTTTAGTAGTCACATAATATGTTCATGGTTGTTATAATTTTTCTATTGATACCATCTTCATATATATTGTTATTCAACTTCATATATTATTATTCTCAAACTTATGAAGAAAGTTGTGTATGCTTTGGTTAGCTAGTTATTACTACATGAACATGATCCATACTCGACTAGTATAGATATCCATTATTATTATTGTTATTATTATTATTTTGAAGAATACATTAGTAAAAGCAATATTGGTGCCCATCTGCTAGTTTCATATAATTGAAGTTTGCATTACATATTGAATTTTAAACCTATAGCTTTATAAGTAATATTTTAGGAAAGTAGTACTCAACTTAATATGATATTAGAAATATAATTTCATAGAGAATAGGCATGGTACATTATCTTTGGTTTTCTTTTTGTTTTTTTTTTAAACTATGAGTTGCACTTTCACCGTCAAAGTTTCTTAATAGTATGTAAAACACTAGTTAAGTAGATTATTTCTATAATTAATTTACTTTATTCATAAAACCATAAATTCTTATAAATAATTTATTTTTTTATGATAACTATAGCTTCTTGATTATTGAAGATAGCCAAAATTAAAAGGTTTGTTTATATGAAGAGAGAAGTCAACGTAAAGGTCAACCTCGCAGGTATGTATTCCAAAACCATCTAAGTAGTACTAATGTGTCTAGTATTTTATGTATAATAAGTAAAATCAAATTACAAAAGACTAAATTGGATAAAATTGGTGCTTGGTGGTTTTATGATTTAATGATAAGTGATATGGCTAAATTTGACAAAGTTGCTACCCGTGGCTTATCCATTGCAAGTAAAGGTTGGGAAGCAATCATCTACAACTTCTAAGTTTTAGTTTTTGCAAATGTGTGCATACTAATATTTTTGCCTAAATTTATTTTTCATAGTTATACCACCATTAAGATGGTAAGCATGTATTTAGTGTAATAAGGTGTGTGTTTATTTTAAGTTGAGAGTATGTCTCATGTCTTTACTTACTATCGAATGAAGGAAGACAATAGCTCATAACTGTATATGATCACATAAAAAACAAAAAAAAAAAATGAAGTTTGTTGTTATATTATTGTCTTTTGCTATTAATTTTAAACAAATATAAAAGTTTATCTTTCTTTTTTCCCCTTAGTATGGTTTTTTTTTTTTTATTCACTATTTACAATTGCAAACAAATATAAGTATAGAATAGTAAAAAAGTGTAATCTTATTATGAGTATTTGTTCCTTAGGATTAGTAATTTCTCAGTCTTTCTCAAGCAGCTAACTTGATATAAATTATTTTATAGCTATCTTGATATATTTAACTCATCTAATAACTTGTTGGAAATCTTCCTAATAATTCGAGTAAGGTTTTTTTTTAAAAAAAATTCATATAGTTCTTTGTTTGTTTTTAAAATATATTTACATTTTCTTGTTACTCATTACTTTTTGTATCATATAACAGGACTTCCAAATGCAAGCAATGGCGAAAATGATGATGATGCTAGAAGAGATAAGGAAAATCAAAGTGATATATAGATTTTTAGATACGCACTAACATGATGTTCAATATTAGATGTAATAAAGTTTAAAAAACTTTTTTATTTACATTTTGAACATAGTTATTTTGTTTACAGTATCGATATGAATTTTATCATAAACTCTTTGTAATTTATATTATAGTGTGTTTATGTAAAGATATATTATTAGTATTTGATGAAGTTTCAAGTACCTTTTGTGAATTGTGGGTACTTAAGTTTGAATTGCTACATATGGTGAAATAAGACAGATTTATAGAGTATTCATTTGTGTGATTCAAATATCAAGTGTAAATCACAAGTAAGATAAGTGTAATTAAAAACCTATTTGTGGCTAAATAGTTACAATAAAATAGCAGATGTAAATTGCAAGTTAAATAGATGCGATTGAAATGATAGATATAAGTGATAATAATTGTTAAAAATAACAAATCATCTTCATAGCCTAACAAACTTTGTTACATTTATATGTGGCATATAATTTAGTTTCAACCATATATAAACATAGCAAATCATAGGAGTAAATACATGTGTTACCTTTTGTCATGTATAAATGTGGTTGAACCTATACTATAGACTACAAATAACTGGAGCAAATCTTAAACAAATGTACTAAATATCATCAGACATGATTAAATGTGACCTTTAATGTAGATTTAGTGACATCTATACGTAGCAAATCATTATACACATTGTATTAATTATCTTCTACTAAGTATAGAGGTAGCTAAACCAACTATATAAGCCATGTGTAAATGTGGTAGATTGTAGATGTACATTTATTATTAAACTTTTAGCTACATGTCAATGTAGTAAAACCTACACTATTAGCCATGTGTAAACGCAGTAAATTGTGGTTGTATAATTATTGCCTGAACTTTTGGTTGTCTGTAAATGTATCCAAATCTACATTATTGGCTGCGTATAAATGTGGCAAGACTTATAGTTTTGGCCATGTGCAAATGTAGTAAGGTTATAACTTTTAAACACATATAAACGTAACAAAACCTATACTATTTGCCATATGAAACATGGTAGATGACCTATTTATTTTACCACGTTTGCTATCATTGGCCATGCTTACACTTTAAAATGTAGTATAACTTTCTACCATACGTCTTTTGCTATGTTGTAAGGCTACGTTTATTAAACATGGTGAATATATTTTACTACGTTTTTTGTTTTTTGTTTTTTTTTTATGTATAGCTATATTTATTAGACATGACCTAAAGCCAATTTTGGTATAGTGAATCCTCTATTACGTACCTCATGCACTAGTAATTTTCTCATAAAAAAGGTAGGGATACACAATCTCCTATTTCTAAACAAGTATTCATCATCCCTGTTATAATCATCAAGTGTTTGGCCTTCTTCACATCTGACATAGATTGGACTAAAATGTGGATCTTCAACATACAAATCCTATGTATAGAGAAATCAAGTAACCTAGTATGCAACTCAATTAATAAGGAATGTCGTCTTGATAGGGCATCAGCTACCACATTGTTCTTGCCGTTCTTGTACCTAATGACATAAGAAAATCCTCCCATAAACTCAACCCACTTAGTTTGTCTTCAAGAAAGCTTAGGCTAGCTTTTCAGATATCTTAAAGATTCATGATCAGTATAGATCACAAACTCTTTAGATAACAAATAATGTTGCTAGACAATCATAGCTCGGATTAAGGAGAAAAAGTTCTTATCGTATACAAAGTAGTTAAGTGTAGCTCTTCTAAGCTTCTCATTAAAGTAGGCAATAGGTTGGCCCTCTTGCATCAACATAGCACCTATGCCTAGTCTGGATGCATCACACTCTACTTTAAATACTTTATCAAAGCTTGATAGAGCTAAGATAAAGGCGGTAGCCAACTTCCTTTTCACCTATTCAAAACTCCTCTATTCCTTCTCTCTCCACTTGAACTTTACATTTTTCTTTGTTAGCTCAGTGAGTGGAGCCACAATAGTATTGAAGTTCCTTATGAATTGACAATAGAATGATGCTAGGCCATGAAAGTTTCATACGTCAGCTGAACAAGTCAGCATAGGCCATTAGGTAATTGCTCTTATTTTCTCTTCATCAACTTGGATGCCACCACCACTCATAACAAATCCTAAAAAGATTATTTCAAGTCGATAGAAGTCACGTTTCTTTAGATTGGCATAAAGTTTCTCAACTCGAAGTTTTTAGAAATCTACTCGGAGTTGCTTACGATAAGTCTCTAAATCAGAACTATAAACAAGAATATCATCGAAATACACAACAACAAACCTTCCGATGAATTCTCAAAGCACATGATTCATCAGTCTCATGAACATGTTCAGGGCATTTGACAATCTTAATGGCATCACAAGTCATTCATACAATCCATGGTGAGTCTTGAATGTAGCCTTCCACTCATCTCCCCTTCACATTCAAATTTGATAGTACCCAAATTTGAGATCAATCTTGGAGAATACTCTTGCTCCATTTAACTCATCATGCCTTGGTATAAGATATCTACACTTAACAATAATATGATTGATCGCTTAACTACCCACATACGTCCTCCATGTCCTATCTTTTTTTGGTACCAACAAAGCTAGCATGATGCATAGGCTTAAGGACTCTTGTACATACCTTCACTTAATCAGTTCATCCACTTGCTTATGTAGCTCGGTAGCTTGCTTAGGATTTAACCTATAGACAAGCTTGTTTGGTAGAATGATTACTAGCTACAAGTTTATCATATGTTCAATGTTTCAAATGGATGGCATACATCTTGGTAGTTTACATGGAAATAGGTCAACAAACTCATCCAATAGGGACTTCACCTCGATAGGTAGCAATTCCTCGTTCGATCTTCTCATCTCAAGCAACCTTCTAACCAATAGATAGGTCGACTCTTCAAGCTTCATCTCTCATTTCAACTCAGCTCAATTCATCACCATCTCCTCTTTCTTTAAAATTCGACTTAGTTGAGTTTGCATGTTTTAAATTGTTCGATAGTCATAGGGCTTAGATATAACTTCTTGCCCTCATACTCTAAGGAACATGTGGTCTTCCTTCCATTGTATATTACATTCTAGTCAAATATCCATGGTCGTCTAAGGAGAATATGAGATGCACTCGTAGGTAACATATCATAGAACACTTCATCTTGATATTTTCCAATACTAATTAGTATAATCACTTGCTTATTCACTTCTAGGGCTCCCTTGTCACTGAGCAAGTGCAATTTATAAGCTTAGGGTAGGGCTTGGTCAGCAATTTCCATTGTTAGACCGTGAAAGTAGATATTGCATTAGTGTAGCTGCTACTATCGATAATTAAGGCATACAACAACCTACTCACCGTACAGTTAATATTGAACAAATTCTCTTACAACTTATCTTTTGGTATAGGACTCACTTTCATTGCTCTTCTCAGCACCATGGTTACAGGTATAAAATTACCCTCATTGCTATAAATGATCTCCTCCTCCTCGGATTGTTCTAGGTGTCTAGAATCTTTAGGCTCCTCAATCTCCTCATTAGCACTATTAAGCTAAAAGGTCGACATCTCTCCCTTAATCACCATTACATGTACGTTTAGACATGATAGCTATGTGTCTAAACCCTTGACACTTCGAGCATTTGATCTCACTAGTCTTTCTTCCTAAGCTCTAGCCTTTCTTGAACTTCCTTAGGATCTCTTTCTCCTTTACTCAAGTAGTTTGAGTAAGTCAACCACAACAACTTTTCTTTGTTCCAATTGTATAGGTCTTCTTGGAAATAGGTCGATTAGTGGTCAGTTGACTAAAAGGAGTCGATTCTCTAGATAGCTCTAATGGCTTCATCAAGTAAACCAATATCCTTAGTCTCTACAATATCTCTAATCTGTAAAATTTTCATGCTCAAGAATTTTGCAACAGATCATTAACATCTAAAATTCCTTCACATACATATCAACACTTGATCCTCCCTACCTCAACTATTGTAACCTCTTAAATGTATCCTACAAATAAGAGCTCGGAACAAATCTTCTCCTCATGACTCTCTTCATTTCATCCTAATTTCTAACTTTACGTTCTCCTTCTCTTCTTTGGTTAGCTGATAAGTTCTTCCACTAAAAAGTGGCATAGCCAGTATACTCCAGCACAACAAGTTTGACCTTAGCATTATCAAGAACTTTATGGCATTCAAATTGCTTCTCAATCTTATCTACTCAGTTTATGTAGTTCTCGGTATCCCCACTCCTAGAAAAACTACGGATATGCATCATTAATCTCTCCACTCTAGGAGCTTAGATATTCCTCTCCTTCGGTTCGTAATACTCTTCCGCTTCATCACTTACTTCTTCATCCTCTTCTTTGATCTCTTCTAATGCTAGTCTATGTCTAGCAAATCTACCTACTCTTCCATCTCAATGTAATTGAACTAGGGAGTTAGCTTGGTCGTATTGGCCATTGCTTCTCTCAGGCAGTCAACTGACTCGATCTCCGTAGGGATCATTTAGAGCTCATTACTTATCTTTATTTATGGCAGTCATTAGGCTAGTTATCAAGGCAGTAAATCTATCCATTTGCTCATCTATAGACTGGGGTATGAAACTTCCTTATTAATACTGGCCATTTTGAGCACCACTCTCTTGGTTACTTAGGATTCCTTGAACACTAGAGTCAGACATTGTAGTCTATTACAATAGATTGATGATTGAGACATAACTTAAAATTCTTCCCACAAACAACAATAACGAAACAACACTTAACACACCAACAACTATTATAACCATACACAATGAACTAGGTAGACACTCACATTCCATTTTACGAGTAAGAAACAAGGGAAAATAGAGCATTAAATCTCTTTAATTCTAAATAATCTTCGAGTACTGACAACAACAATAAACAAATTCTAAAATACACTTACAGTAGTAGTAAATCACTTAGAGTATAAAGTAATAGGAGCTTGCTCGAACATAGCCAAGCTTTAATATGAAGATGATACAGATCTATGGATGAACACATAGCTACCAATATCTTGGAAATTGGAGGGTATATCTGAACCTCAAGATAGTTCGAAAACTAAATGGTAGTTGAAGTTTGAGTAAGGGTTCTTATGCATTAATAATAGATATGATACACTAATGCCTCACATAAGCTCAAGTTGCACTTGATATTATGCATAAGTGTTACTTGGGGGGGGGGGGGGCACTCGCCACTAATCCATACTCATAATGGACTAGACAAGAGTAAACGAGAGTAAACAAATGATACTTAGCTCACGAAAGAAGGTATGTTTGAAATTCAATTGTCACTAACTCTTATGGCTGATACGTATTCCTAATATTTATATGACCCAATTAAGGGAAGTCATAAGTTAACATAAATTACAAAAAGATTCCTACAAGAAAAGGAAAAATGAATAAATTACAAGGGTAGACTTGTAATCAGACAAAAAGGGATATTCAATTAAAAATAGGATCGTGTGGAAGTCTAAAATAGGCACATATCAACTGTCTATTATGTGGTCTCAATGATGCTGTTTGTTGAGCATAATAAGTTTTAAGTAGATCAAGTCGGGGTCGGGTGCTTGGTAGCTTGAATGTTCTAAATCGAGGGAGGACTGTTTGAAGAGGTAACCCATTGTCTAGTTAGCTTTGGCTAGTTGGCTCGAGATAAGGGGTAGCTTGGCCTCAGCAATATATTAGGTAAGTAGTAGGCGGGTTTGGTGTTTGACCTTAGATTAATGTATCGTAAAGTAGTCTGCTCAGCAACAGGTTAGTCACCTTGGGAGTTTCTTCAATGAGATGGAGAGCAAAGTAATTTGGCAGGTCGAACTAGAGAAAAGGATCATTCTTTTGTGTTCAACTCTCCTTAGACAGTTTAATAAACCATATGAGCAAGTCATTGAGCTCGAGAGCAAGCGTTTGGTCCATGATTCTTATCATTAATGGTTTTGAGTGTTATTCTCTCTTATGCTTATACAACTTTCTTTCCATTAGTAAGGGATTTCCTTCTCTCCTTCCCTTCTACATATAGGCTAAATTATCAAACCACATAAATTCTTGCATCTTATTATTTTCTACATTTTATTGTTGTTCGTTGTTAGTGCACCTAAACAAGATTTTGATCTTAGTTATCCTTAACAATTTAGTACCAAAACTTGTTAATATTCTTGTTTAGGTTTTGAAATTGACAATAACAAAATTTGATTTTGAGAAATATGAGTTCAACATGAGTTTTTCTATATGGCAAGTCAAGATGAGTGCAATCTTGACTCAAAATGGGTTGCATAAGGCATTATTGGAGAAAGACAAAACGCCCAATTCAATAGATGAGAAGAAGATGTTAGAGATTGATGAGAAAGCCTTACCTACTATTCAATTGTATTTGTCAAATGAAGTGTTGCATGAAGTCCTTCATCAAAATACATAATAACTTATGGGATAAGTTGGAATCATTGTATATAAAAAATAATCTCACTATAGATACCTAATTTTTGCCCCTCTTTTATTTTTTTTCAAATTAGGTTATAGGGTGCCTAAATTAGAAAAAGTTCAAAAAATTAGAAAATTAAAGAAAACCCCAAAAAATCAAGAAATTTAGAAAAATAAGAGTTCTAGGAAAATTTAGAAAAAAAATAAGAAAATAAGAAAAAGTGCAAAAGATAGGAAATTTAGAAAAAATACAAAAAATGGAAAAATTTAGAAAAGTACATAAAAAATTTGAAAAGTCACAAAAATTTGAAAAAATATAAAAGATTTTAGAAAATAACATTTTGTTAGAGTAAATTTTTAATTTTAATTTAGGTTTAGAAGTTAAGTTATTGAACCTGAGCTTAGATTTAAATCCAGCCCAAGCTAACCGAGTCCATATGTGCAATTTAATTGCAAATATGGATAAGGCACAGGCCAACGGCTTAACAGTTAAGTATATGAACATAGCACTAGCATTGAGTATGAGATCTTGGCTATGAAACTTGACAAAGGCAAAGAGGCCTTTTTTTATTTTTTTGTTTTCAATCACATCAAGAACTACGACGTATTAGGATCTGATTGTGTTATGTGTCTTGATACGTAGCATCTTTAGATTTGACGGCCCTACTGACGTGGCACCACATAGCATCTACGTAGAGTGCCACGTCAGCTACTACGTGTCATGAATAATACGTAGCATGCCGAAGTTAGCTGGCATGGCTGATGTGGCTCTACGTTAGCCTACTTTTCCCTCCCCTTCTTTCTTTTTCCCTTCGTTTTCCTCTCTTTCCCTCTCTTTCCCCCTCCTTCCTTTATTTTCCCCAGATTTCCAAAACCTTTCTCTTTGGACCACCCACTTCAATATGATTTTTGAACTCTTTTTTGTTATAATTTCGCCAAATCAATAGCAAAATTGCACACTAGACATGGCCTAGTATTAATAGCGATCAAGAACACGTCTAGATTCATGTATTAACTTAGTTAAACTGAACTCCAAAAAGTTGGAAAAAACTTGAATTTTAGTTTTTCTCATTTAACTTTGATTTGAACTTTCCATGTTTTTGAGTTAATCTTAAGTATATAAAGGGTGTCGAGGGTGATCATGGGGAATACACAATTATTCCCAAACTTCAAATTCAACTCTTAAGCTTTCTCTCTCTCCATTCTCTTTCTCTCTCTCACTTCGATTCTCTCTCTTTACTCCAACCTGAGCGAACCGTTACCTTAGGGAGACTACCCGCGGCTTAGGCTCTCCAACCCAGCTACTCTCGACCTCTACCATAACCCCTAGCAATGACTTCTAATACCCTCCATTAAACCCTAGCCACCGCTACCTCTTTCTCTCCTCGAACTACCACTCTAACCGCACCAGTAACTTAAACTAACCACGTGAACGAGCTCCTAGTCACCTAAAACTCTTACCCATACCTCTCCTTCACCCCCTAGTTGCCACAACGCCAAAGGACAAAACACCACCGTCAGCTACCATACTCGAATACCTTCCAAAACACCCCCTAACATTAAGGCATCGAACCTACCCATTTTCCAGTCAATTTAGAGCTACAATCGATCGGAACCACCTCTGTCGATGTTGCTACTATCTCTTCTCCAAGCGACCTGAATCCATTGGAGCGACCTTATCCAACCCATCCAACCTACTTTGGTCCAACCCGTGCATCCGAATCCATCCGAAGTTTTTTTATATTTTTTTATTTGTTGTTTTAATTTGTTTATTTTTTTATTAAATGTAATAGAAAATAATAATAATGGAAAGGAAAAAGAAAAAGAAGAGAAGAAAAGAAAAGAGAAAAAAAAAGGAGTAATTTGGTTTTATTTTATTTTATAAATAAGATATTATAAGTAATAAGTAATAAGTGATAAATAAATTAAGTGATAAAATAAAATAAATAAATAAATAAAATTAAAAAATAAAAATGAAAATAAATAAGTAAATAAAAAGATTATTATTTCTTAATGTCACTTAGAAAAATTGATTTTCTAAAAATAAATGAAAATAAATAGACCGCTTTCCAAATTAGGACCATTTTAGAGTTTTTAAAAATTAAGAAACCAATTAGGACGTTTTAGGAATTTCCTTCAACAAATTAAAATTGAATAAAATGTAAACTTGATTGTTTTCAAATTAAAACAAAACTAATCCACTAAAGTTTTACAAAAAAGAACTACGTACATTTGATCTCGAATAGCAGGTACGTAAGTACTTACGAGGCGATGATAAAAATAAAAGAAAAAAAACTAATTTTCCTTTTTAGTTTAGATTATTTCATTTGTCTAATTAGAATAGTTAAATTGAGTTCCATCTTATAAAATAAAAAGGTGATTTTCTAAAGATTAAAGTTAATTTTGGAAAATCAATAGTACCTATAAGGGTTTAAAAGTTCTAAACCCCGAATCTAGATTCTCTAGTTTTTAAAAAGTAGTTTTATAACTTGGTTTTTTTAAATTGATAAATTGGTAGCTAAGTTATAACCAATTCACCTACTTGGTTATAACTTAACCTCTTTTTCCGATTCTAGTCGGGTGGTGACTTCAAATCTTTTCAAGTTAAAAAATGGTTTTCTTTAAACCCTAGTCAAAGGCTAGTATTAAACGGGTAAAGGTTTAATACTGGTCAGCTTAAAGAAAATCTAATTTTATAAATGAACTGGAAGGGTGAAAAACCAAGCTCGACATTCACTACTAAGTTTATTATAAAACACCATTTGTAGACCTTCAGTATGATAGAAGGAGAATCAAATAAGCCACAAGTTGATGAATTCTCTGCCATTTTTATGGATGTGGCCAATATGGAGATCAAGTTTAAAGATGAAGATCAAGCTCTTATGCTACTCCATTCACCACCTCCATCATATAAAAATTTTAAAGAGCCTTTGATTTATGACAACAAGACTATAAAGTTGGAGGAAGTGAAAGCATCTTTCTATTCCAATGAGCTTTTCGATAAGGAGCTCTCCATAAGCAATTCAAATGGCTCAATAGAGGGTCTAGTTGTTAGAGGAAGACTTACTTCAAAAGTTCCTAATAGCAATAGTGTATGTAAATCAAAATCTAAATCTAAATACATTAATTTGACTTGTAATTAGTATAAAAAGAAGGGACATACCAAAGCTGGTTGCCTCAAGTTACAAAATAAAAGTAGAAAGAAGAATAAAAAAGTTGACAAGCCTACCGAAGCTAGTATTGTAGAAGAAATGTGTTGTCTATGTTGTGACAAAAGATGTTGCTAGATAAGGATGGGTGTCGAATTCTACTTGTTCATTCCACATATGTCTCCACAAGGAACTGTTTTCCTCTTATGAACTAATAGATAAAGGAGTTGTGTAGATACCTAATTTTTGCCTCATTTTATTTTATTTTCTTAAGGAGTCCCAAATTAGGAAAAATATTGGAAAAATAGAAAATTTAAAAAAAAATCCAAAGATTAAGAAAAAAAAATAAGAAGTTTAGAAAAATACAAAAAGAAAAATAGAAATGTAGGAAAAAGCTAAAAAAATAGGAAATCTAGAAAAAATATCAAAAACAATAAATTAGGAAGAAAACACACACAAAAAAAAAAAAGAAATTTAGAAAATGAAAATATTGAAAAGTCACAAAAAAATAGAAAAAATTGAAATAAATACAAGATTTTAGGGAATGACAATTTAATAGGATGGATTTTTTAAAATAAGTTTAGAAGTTGAGCTATTGGACTAAGGTTTAGGTTTAAATCTAACCCAAGCTAACTTGGTCCATATGTATAATTTAATTACACATATAGATAAGGTATAGCCAATGGCCTAACGGATAAGCATATAGACTGGGTATTAGGTTTAAGCATTAAGTCAGGAGTTCGAATCTTGGTAATAGTATACAAAGTTTTTTCTTTTTATCAATCAATAACTGCCATGTATCAGAATATCATTGCACCATGTATCCTAATATGTGGCAACATCGGGTTAGTCGGCTACTACTGATACGTTAGCTACTACAAGTCACTATTAACAAGTAGCATGTTGTGGTTGGTTGAATCAGCTTACGTGGCACCACAACAGCCAACTTTCCTTCTCTTTCTCTCTCATTCCCTTGTTTTCTCCAAATTTTTAGTGCTTTCCTCTAATTTCCCAATCCAAACAGACCCAACCCTTTCACTTTAGCTCCAATTTCTGCATAAATTCTACACACACACACATATGATTTCTGGCACTGATCTTGTTTACCACATGGCCTACTTCGAATTAGTACCAAGAACACATCCACATTCAGTTAAATGAGCATTCAATTTAAGCTCTAAAATTTAGAAAAAACTGGAATATCAGAAATTTTCTTTTAATCTGAATCCGAGCTTTCCTTGTTTTCTAGGGTGTTTTTGGGTATCAAAAAGGTATTAGGGAACTCATTGCATCACACACAACCATTCACAAGCAGTCGAATCACTTGTAAACATATTCTCTCACTCTTATGATTGCTTTCTATCTTTGGCCACCACTCTCTCTCTCTCCGAGCTTCCACCACAAATAGCTTTGTAGTAGTTCAAAACCTTTTCCCTAGCTACTAATTCGAACCTAGTAACCACTACCCAACCATTGCACTAATCGCCAATGGTCATCACTCATGAACACCTCCTAAACGGCCACACCAAGCTACGACATCGAGCTTACCTACCCCCTCCCCCATTCCTCAATCCAAAGCACGCGAAAAACCCTTTACCCACTAGTTTTGGTGGTTGAAACAAGTTGAATCGTGCCTTGTTGCTGCCTTTGAAGAAGAACTTGATCTAACCTGAATCTAGTAGGGCCTAACCCAATTGACCTAACCTAACCACTCTAAGAATCGACTTGTGCTTTTCTCCTTAGTCCAACCTTCCTCTAATTCGATTTGTAATTTTTTTTTTATGTTCTTTTATTTATTTTACTCTATTTTACTTATTTTTTTTATTTCTCAAATGTAAATGTAATTATGAAAAAAAAAATGACAAAAAAGAAAAAGAAAAAGAAAAAAAGGAAAAAGAGAAAGTAGTTCATTTATTTATTTATTTTTGGTTTAATCGATAAAATAAAAAATAACAAAATCAAAAATAAAAAAATAAAAATTAAATTAAATTAAAAATATATAATTATATAAGTTAAAGAATAAAGATTTTTTTTTAATACTTAGAAAAATCAAGTTTTCAAAAATAATAATAATAATAATAAAAACAAATGAGCCCTTTACAAATTAGGACTATTTTTAGATTTTTCAAAAAAAGAAAACCTCGATTAAGACTTTCTTTTTTTAAAGAAATTTCCTTAAATAAATCAAATTGAGTAAAATATAAACTTGATTATTTTCAAATTAAAACAAAACCAACCTACTAAAGTTTTACAAAAAGAACTACGTATGTTTGATCCCGAATAACGAATACGTAAGCACTTATGGGATAACAATAAAAATAAAAAGGAAAATCTAATTTTCCTTTTTCCTAGATTACTTAACTTATTCAATTAGAGTAATTAACAATCGAGTTTTATGAAATTAAAAAGGTGATTTTTAATATTATGGTTAAATTTGGAAAGTTAGTAGTACTCGTAAGGGTTTAAAGATTATAACTCCTGGATCCAGATCTCTTCTTTTAAAACCATTTTGAAAATTGTTTTTCATTGAAATAGCAGTACCTAAGTTATAATCAATCTACCCAATTGTTATAACTTAGCTCTTTTTTCTAACTCCGGTTGGGTAGCGACTCCAAAATGGTTTTCAAAATACAAAAAGAAACATTTTCCTTTTAAACTCTAGTCGAAGGTTAGTATTAAATGGGTAAAGGTTTAATACTAATTGGTTTAGAGGAAACATAATTTATAAAATCGGGAGGTGAAAAATTAAGCTCGATAAGTTGTATCGATAGGCAACAGTCATCTTTGTAAAGTTGTTGGTATCAGTATTATCAAAATCAAAATGCATTATGGCATCATAAGAACGTTTATTGAGGTGAGTCATGTTCTAAACATTAAAAAGAAGCTCATCTCCTTATCTACTCTTGAAGAACATGGTTGCAATTTTTTTAGCGATGGCTAAGTAAATTGGTAGATTATATGTGCTATAAGGATCTACCATTGCAAGTTTGGCTGTAGTTTCTTCTTAGATTCAAATGTAATCAAATTGCGACACATGAAGCTAGGATATATAAGTGAGAAAGGCTTGACAATGTCAAGTATGAAGCGTCTTATATGTGGTTAAGCATAGTATTTTTGGCAAACATAAAAGAGTCAGCTTCAATATAGGAGTTAACCAAACTAAAGGTATTTTAGATTATATTTATTCAGATCTTTAGGGTGAACAATTATCCACTCAAAATTTGGTGCTTTATAAATGATTTCTTTTACTGATGACTACTTGAGGAAGGTATGGATTTATTTTTTGTAGAGAAAAATCGAAGTCTTTGTTGCTTTCAAGCAATGGAAGGCTTTAGTAAAAAATCGAACAAGCAAAAAGATTAAACGCCTTTGAAATGATAATGGGTTAGAGTTTTGTAGTAATCAATTCCATGAATTTTGCAAAGATGAAGACATTATGAAATATTTCACAGTTAAAGGAAATCTTCAACAAAATGACATAATTGAGCACATGGATAAAACTTTGTTAGAGAAAATATGGTGCATGTTATCTAATTCTAGCTTATTTGCTATTTTTAGCTAGAAGCAACTTATGTACCTTGCTTTTTGGTGAATCATTCCTTATCTACATCAATTGATTGTAAAACTCTAGAAGAAATATGGGTAGGAAATCTTGCTAATTATTCAAACTTAAGGATATTTAGGTGTTCTATCTATGTTCGTGTCAATCATGGAAAACTTGAACCTAGATCTAAAAAAGGCCTATTTATATGATGTCCTTCTAGTGTCATAGGATATAAAGTCTAGTATCTTAAAACACATAAGTCTATCATTAGTAGGGATATTATTTTTTATGAATCTGCCACTCTTCACCCCTAAAAGGAGTCTTCTATCACTTCTAAAACAAAAGCCTAGAGTTTTGACAAGCAGAAGGAAGTTGAGTTCGAGGTGAAGAGTACATCTTCTCCAAATGATGATTTTGTATAAAGCCTAGTTTAGTTACTTACTTCTATAAAATTAAAAGAATCAATAGAAGAAGAGGATTACTCTATTGTTAGAAGCAGGCCACAAAGAGAGAAAAGAAAAGCTGCCAGATGGCAAATTATGTTTCACATGCCTTAATTGTTGCATATGAGACAATTGTAGTTGATGAGGCTTCAATATATTTAGATGTTGTTTCCTATAATGATTTTATGGAATTGTTGGTGGCTTTGTAGGAAAAGATAGAGTATCTTTATAAGAATAAAACATAGGAGTTTGTCAAATGCAAACTATCAAAGAATAAGAAGATTGTTGGTTGCAAATGGATCTTTAAGAAGAAAGATGGCATTTTAGGAGTTGAAGATGCCAGATGTAGAGTATGACTGGTTGCAAAAGGCTATAGTTAGGTACAAGGAGTTAACTTTAATGATGTTTTCTCTCTTGTTATTAAACATAGCTCTTTTGTTTCTTGCTTGCTCTAGTTATTGTGCATGATTTAGAATCAAAGCAACTAGATGTTAAGACTGCCTTCTTACATGGTGAACTTAAGGAGAAAATTTACATACAACAACCTAAAGGTTTTGAAATTGAAGGAAGGAAGACCATATTTACTTATTGAAGAAATCATTGTATGGTTTAAAGCCATCTCCTTAACAATGGTATAAGTAATTTGATTCTTTTATGGTTTGACATGGCTATTTCAAGGGCCAATATGATAGCTATACATATGTTAAAAGATTAGATAATAGCTCATTTTTCTCTTTGTTACTTTATATTGATGACATGCTTATTGCTACCATAGATAAGTCTAAGATCAACATATTAAAGGAAGAGTTAAGTGGTGAATTTAAGTAAAATGATTTGGCAGCAATCAAGAAAATTCTTGATATGGAGATTAAGAAGGGTAGAACTATGGGTAAACTATATTTAACTCAAAAGAGATTTTTTTCAAAAAATCTTTTGGCATTTTGACATGAAAGATGCTAGACCTATAAGTGTTCCACTTGTTGCTTGTTTTAGGATTTTAATAGCTATATCACCATAAACTAATGATAATATTAAGCATATGTCACATGTTCTATACATTAGTGTTGATGGTACTTAGTAGCGTTATGTATACAATGGTTTGCATTCATCCTAATATGGCACATACTATTAGCATTATTAGTAGATATATGTTAAATTCTAGTAAGGAGTAGAGGTGTACTAGTGAGTTAAATAGTCCAACCCAGCTCGACCCAATTTGGCCTATAGGTTAAATGGGCTAAGCTCATTTGGCTTGCTTTTTAAACAAGCCAAAAAACATTTAAACCTAACCTACTTTTTAAATGAGTTAAACAGGCTAACCCACTAGTCAAAGGCATAAGTGAACTAAATGGGCCAGCTTAAACTGACTCATTTCAGCCTATGGTTAAACGAGGCGAGTTCATTTAGCCTACGTTTTAGATGGGCCTAAGTGCTTGGCCCTAACCCCTTTTTTAAGTAGGACAAATGAGCTAGCTCGTAGGCCAAAACACCTTATACACCTCTAGTAAGGAGCATTAGAAGGCTATGAATTGAATTTTAAGATATTTAAAGGGCATTATTGTTGGATTTTACAATTACAAAACATAGATTTACGCAATGCTTCTTTATTCAAAGATCTTATTAACCCTAAACTCATTAGGATCCATGTATATCAATTAAATCAAGAAGGGATTGCAAATTTACCTTGTCTTAGTCCTTTTGAATTTCACTCATTTGTAGATCTACAAGCATTGCAAGATGCAAACACCCTCTACTAGTATCTACATATGGATGAACTTGTTGAAACATATAAAAGCATGCTAGTACTCTTAGGCAAATCTATATTTGTGCCACATAGGAATGGACTCACAATCTCTCATGTTTTTCTCTTTCTATTTTATTCTACAAACTTTCTCTATAGATCTAATGTCAACAATAAGTGTCAGCGTAACTTTAATCGAGAGCTACCTTTATCTATATATAGATAAGCGTAATATCTTCTTAAAGATATTAAGAGATATGTTATGAGATATTAAAGATAATAACTAATATATTATACTATTAATTATTATTTTTCTCCTAGAATAATAAATATCACCATTTATCATTCTTAAACTATTTGAGAATTTCAATAATTCCCATAGCCTATTTGTTTCATTCTTTGTATGTAACCCTATAGGTTTACCTAATGTTGACAGTAGACTAAACCTTCTTTCGAACCTATATGACATAAGTGGCCTCTAGCAAGATATTATGTTTGCTCAAATTAAGTGAAGGTTGATAATCCGACTTTACGTATTAAACAGTCGGTAATTAAGTTCTTTTGTTACATGATATCTAATGATTAAACATAAAGTGTGGATTAAGACACTCTTATATTGTTCAATCACCCGTTTCTTAAATCTAGAGTTCGACTAACTTAAACCAATGACATTGATAACTTCTTATCAATTCATTTGAGTACGGTCATACATTTTCTCAATCTTACTCTTCAAGGGAGGCAAAAGATATCTTTCCTAATTTAATGAGATGAACAAATTCCTTCATGTACTCTCATATTCCTCCACATAGTTTACTCCATATCTAATCACATTCTTATAATCATTTCATTTAAAGAAATGATAAAGAATTGAATGAAAACATGGAAGTTACTATGTAGGAATCCATGGTCTCATTAGGTCCAAGGACTAAAATAACATTGTAATAAGTAATACTTATCAAATTGATCCATATAATACTCTTATAATAGGTCGATCCAATATAATGTACTCCTACATGTATTTATGTGTTGAATTGATATCTTATATCCATAATTAGTAAAACATGATTATCATTTAGTCAACATACTAGTCTTAATTCGTTATTATTCTATGTAATGAGCAACTAGGGATAATTTAAAATAATGTTCTTATCATCTTATGGTTTTATCACTAAAGTTACATACTTTAATGATGTAAGGTTGAACAAATATTCAAAGAATCATTTTATCTTATTAAAAGGTTAATGATAATGTGATCAATAAAATGACCCATATCATAAAAAAAAAAAAGAAAATAATCAAATGATATAAATCCATATGGCTTAAGTACATCACTAACATTCTCCTACTTACACTAGGCCTATTAAGAGATAAATCTAATGCCTAATGCTCCAGTATGACTATCATACTTAGATTGAGGGAGTGGCTTAGTCAATAAATCTGCGACGTTGTCATCTGATGGTATTCTGCATCTCCTCTATCAACGATCTCTTGAATGAGATGATAGCACTTGAGTATGTGTTTGGATAATTGGTGTGATCTAGGTTCCTTAGCCTGGGCAATAGCTTCATTGTTATCACAATATAGGTTCACTGGATCCTTTATGCTTAGAATAACTCCTAAGCTAATGATAAACTTCTTGATCCAAATAGCTTCCTTAGTCGCATCTAATGCTACTATATACTTAGCCTTTGTAGTAAAATTGGAAACTATCTCCTATTTGAAACTCTTCTAGCTTACAATGCCTCCATTCAAACAAAACACATAACCAGATTGAGATCGAAAATCATCCATAACATACTGGAAACTAGCATTTGTGTAACCATTTATAATAAGGTCACCTTCCTACACTTCATAAATCAAAACCACATCCTTAGTTCTTCTTAAGTACTTTAGAATGTTCTTGACTACAATCTAGTAACTTTTACTTAGATCAGACCAGTATCTACTAGTAATGCTCAAAGCATAAGCGGCAACTGGTCAAATGATAACATGGCATACATAATGGAACCAATGACTTAGGCATATGGAATCCTACTTATACACTCACATTCTTCCTTGGAAACAAGACATCGAGTCTTGCTCAATTTAATTCTATGTGACATTGGCAAGAATCTTCTCTTGAAATTCTCCATACTAAACCTTTTTCGTAGCCTATCAATGTATGCACGCTAATTTAAGCTAATAAATCTTCTAGATCTATCCTTATAGATCTTAATTCTTAAGATGTAAGCAAATTTATCTAAGTCTTTCATTGAGAAACAATTTCCTAATCATACTTTGACATTCTGCAACATAAGAATATCATTTCCAATAAGTAATATGTTGTCTACATAACCTACTAAGACTACCTCACTCTTACTAACCTTCTTATATACATACGGTTCATCTTCATTCTTGATGAAATCAAACTCTTTGATTACTTTGTCAAAACAAAGATTCCAACTTTACTTTAAGATGCTTGCTTCGATCCATAAATGGACCTTCAAAGCTTGAATACCTTGTATGAATTCTCGAGATTGACAAATCCTTTAGGCTGTGTCATGTACACTTCTTCAATGAGGTTTCCATTTTCAAACATCGTCTTGACATCCATTTGCCATATTTCATAGTCATAATATGTAGCTATGGCAAGAAAAATTCTAACAAACTTATGCATGACTGTAGGGAAAAGGTTTTAGTCTATATCAGGAGTTTGTTTGGAACCCTTTGCAACTAATCATGCTTTAAAGGTATGCATATTGCTGTCCATGTTGATTTTCTTCTTGAATACCCATTTACATCTAATAGTTTTAATCCTATTAAATCGATCAATCAAAATCTATGCTTGATTGTCATACATGGATTTCATTTCTGATTTCATGGTTGCTAGCCATTTTTCAAAGTCAGGGCCCTTCATTTCTTTGTGATAGCATGTGGTCTGATCTTGATCTATGAGCATCACATCATGATTGTCACTTATAAGAAATCCATATCTCTTAGGCTTATGATGAATCCTACCAGACCTACATAGGCCTTGAGTTAGTTGTTCTAGTTCAACACCTACTTGTGAGGAAGAGGTGTTTTGAGCTGATGACACATAAAGAGATGTTAGGAGAAAGAGGCATGAGAGGAAAAATAGGCAAACCTAGTATCTCAAATGTGTACATGTGATAGTAGATCAAACTCGATATTCTTTATTGAATTGCCTATTTGATTCTCTGTAGAGTGAACTTAGCAGAGCTTTAGTATTTGTTTTAAGCTTACTACTGTTCTAAATGAATTAAATGAAAAGAAAAACCGCCTGCTTATAGAGTTTGGAGATTAATTTTGTTTGTCGAATGGTTTTAAGATGGACAGTTGAGATTGAGTTCCTTTATTAAAACTCATCCTCTCTTTAGCCTTCATAGGCTTGGATATGAGCTTAGGTATGCTTAAGGCTTTTGTTAGCTAAAGAAGATCTGTTATCATTATTATTTGGTTTAAAAAACTAATTGAGCCTCTTCAAGGCCCAATGAAGTCTAAATAGGCCTAAAAGAACTGTTTTTTAGTCTAATTTTCACACACGAGATAACCAACTAAGGCCAAAAGTGGAATATCCAATTCGGTAATCCCTGTTGTGAGCCTATTATACCAGATCTCTTTAAAACATTCCTAAGTGGGCCGGTTTCTCAAACTCTATCACTAGCTAAAAATATCAGCTCATGGTGTTTAGTTGAGTTAAAAGCCAAATTATCGAGATGACCCTTGACAAGAAGAAAACACCAAACAGAGAAATGAAATTTATGTAACGAGGCAATTTACATTGATCTAACAGCATTACTATTGACATAAAGAAATGGTACTATTGACAAACAAGTCAACTGACAACTGATGATTATCTGGTATGAGCATTTTATACGACAGTTGAGAATCTAGCTAACTAGGTTCACAAAAAGAACAAAAAGAAGAAAAAAAAAAGATATACTTCAACGAGGAAAAACAGCGGAAACAGTCAATTCATGAACAGAACAACTGGTATTCTCAGAAGATTGATTAGGACATGGGACAACTCTGCTAATGGAAAATGCTGGCTGATTTGGTTGTGGAGGATTCCATGTTTCGTTGTTGAAAAGTGTTACTATGTCCGACATTGTTGGTCTATCTGCCGGATTTTCCTGGACACATAAAAGACCTATGTCAATGCACCTTAGCATTTCATCACCTGATCCTGATCCTGATCCTGATTCCACTAATGAAGAATCCACAAGTTCCAACCCTCTGCCCTCATTCCAGAGTCTCCAGGCCTGCAAATTGCAAGTTTTGCATGACACAATGGTTTGTTACCAGGAGATGACAATCATGTCACTACTGATTATGATGAAAACACATACGTAAGCCAAAAGCGTCTGGGCTTGTCCTGTAAGATAAAAGCTACTATTTTTATTCCCACTAAGGATCTCAAGCACAATGACACCGAAGCTGAACACGCCAGACTTCACAGAGAAGAGTCCACCCATTGCATACTCTGGAGCCATGTATCCACTGTTTCGTGGAAAAAAAAGAAAAGAAGTTTAAATCACAAAACCAGTTGCATTTTCCCATTCATTTGTAAGCAATGGACTGATTATGGAAGCCAAAAAGCAGCAGTATTATGGTATACTTACTAGCTTCCTACAACTCTTAGTATTTGCTGTATTTTGATTTTCACCGAAAATTCTGGCCATCCCAAAATCTGATATTTTGACAACCATTTCACTGTCCAACAATACATTGCTAGGCTTTAGATCCCTATGTATAATCTGAAGCCGTGAGTCCTCATGAAGATAAACTAGCCCTCGTGCGATTCCATCTATTATAGCATGGCATGTTTTCCAATCAAGCAGCGACTGTCTCTCTTCGTCTAATATGATGTGCAACCAAGAACTGGGGTAAGGAGAAGAATTTAATGCACAAGAAAAATAAGCTAGTAATTCTAAGATATCTTGAATTTACTGAAGATGAGCAGATCGAGGCTTTTTTTTGGCATATATTCATAAAGAAGAAGTTTTTCATCTCCCTCTATGTCACAACCCACAAGCCGAACAAGATTTTTGTGCTGGAGCCTTGCAATCAATTTGATTTCATTTTTGAACTCTTCTAGGCCTTGCCACGACTTCCTTGATAACCTTTTTACTGAAACTTCCTTTCTATTGGGTAGTACACCCTGATACAAAAATGTCAGTCTAAATACGTGCATTTGGAAATGAGTACAACTCTAAACGATTGTCACAATGGCCTGCTAACCTTGTAGACAGTGCTGAAACCTCCTTGTCCAAGCTTGTTTTCGATTGAAAAATTATCTGTTGCAGCCTTTATAATGTTCAGATCGACAAAAGGAAGTTCTTCGGATCCAACTAGGTCTCCTGCTGGATTGATTGTCACTCCAACCGCTGTGACTATATCGTCGTATAGTTGTTCTGCAGTTCTTTCCTTATCTGCATTCTAGAACTCAATAAATTCTGATATATATATATTTAGTCTATAAATTTTCAAAACATATACATGTGTACACTGTTCTTTTTTCTTCTAATGAAGATAGCCCAAGATCCAGGCACAGCTATCAATATGAGCCCAGAAACACATGCAACTAGTACAATCACCCATTTCTTCACAGTCCCTGCTTTGTTTTGTCAAGAAAACTGGTAAGAAATTTTCTGGAGAAGTACTAACCGAGCATGTTGCTATTCAATAGCAGACATAAGAAGACACGGCAATGTCAAGAGTCAAGCTAAAAGAAAGGTTTATAGTTAGTGATTGCAAAGCAAATACATACATGGAACACTTGGAATTTACGCCTCCTAGCATAACCGCACATATCATATTAGGGCCCCTTCTTGCCAATTTTCCTGGTTATACTAGAGTTTTTGTACCTCTAAAGTGATTTAGAACGCGGAGCTGATCTTGCACAACTCGTGGCAGATAATTTGACCGAATAAAAAGGCCTCGACACAAAGAGACAAAAAACAGCTAAAAATCAATTTTGACTACACGGCTCTAAATTGTCGTATTTAATCTTATGTTTACTCTAGAACAGCATGTGTTACTTCCTCTGAATTATGATGGGATCAGTAGCTCCATAGTTATGCCAACAGAAGATATCAATCCTTTTCTGTCATCAGACAGAGTATCAGTGTTAAGGATATTGGAAAAGCACAAACTGGTTGATAAACATCACCTTTTTTATCATTTCTGTTGTCTCAATCAAAATCCTAATGAAAAGAATAGGGTAAAAGCATCGGAATTCATGCCCTTTAAAGGTGGAATTTCAACATGATAAGCACTTGACCCATTGTAAAATTTATACACTTGATATCGCACATTACAATGTCTGCCAACAATTGCTCCCCTTCCATCGAAGTGCAACACCTTTCAAGATCTCCAATGGCTCCTAAGAGACAAGTCCTGCACTCAACTGAAGGCATCTCCTTTGGACACTGTACTAGTCTATAAATGTTCTGCTCGTCCGAATAGATAATATCCCCCGTAGCAAACTTAGAAGTACTATTGGCAGTCTTTTCCACGACATAATTTAGGAGGTATAGTACGTAGAATTCAAAACGCACAGGATCCGATGCAGGTTTCTCACTTGAATTACTTAGATACTTTCCTCCATATTCTGTATCTTCAGAGACGTTGAGAAAAGAATACTGCAATTGGCAATTTTCATTCCATACAGCTGCAATGTAAGTAGTACAGTTCAACGAGATTTTAGTAGATGCACTTTTAATGCAATCCTGGCAATCCGAGTAGCCGACATCTCCTCGGCAGAACGCTTGTCCGTAGACTCGATTTTGGCCTTCTCCAACGTACGTGTTGTTGAAACCAGTCACCGCAGTGCTCGCAACCAAATTTTCAAGGACTCGCTTGACATTTCCTGCAAAAGTGCCATTCAAATCGTAGCTTCCATAATCTTCTGTACAAATGACAAGAACAGGATCTGCTTGGGTATTGATGCAGTTCCCGAAACTTGATAGTACTAAGAAAAGAAAAGCACAAACTGTAAGTTTGTCCATTTTTATAGTTCTATGCTAATTGGATCTTACAACTTTGACACCAAAATAAAAAGCTTAGGAAAAAGATAATCATTGGACCCATATAAAAGAAGACATTCGGAAAGTCGAATTACAAGATACAATAAGCGGTGTCGTCACTGACGTTTGGATAGATCCGAGTAATGTTATCTGGTCAGAGAAGTAGTACTGCAACTTAGAGGAAAACACCAGGAAGAAACATGGATTCGATCGGTCCATAGCTATAGGTAGGAACAACATGCGCACATATTTTTACTTGAAATATTATTGATGAGTGTCGCAAGGTACATCATTTTTAACAATTATAAATAAATAAATTTGATCTCTGTTTTTATATATAATCTTTTTCTGTAAAATATATAATCAATTTTCAAATACATATAAAGTTTATTTTTTAAATCATTAAAGCAACTTGTATTGTTTGTAGTTGATTAAAGGATGATTGGATAATAATTGGATAATCGGGTATACAAGAGACAGAATATGAGTCAGTATCATCACTAAATTTCCAAAGCATTGACATTTCAAAACCTCAACATCAATACAGTTATCCCACAAGTATTTTAAAATATAATTGGTCGATTCTAGGTATTTTTCATGCATTTAGCAATTTTAAAATTCTTTACGTACGGTCGACTTGAATAAAGAAAACTAATAATATATTCTTCAAGCTTCAGTCATCTGTTAACGAACAACTTGCAGTATATTGTAGGAGCAGCACCATGTGACACCGTTCATATACCTTGGGCTCTATGCCCTTACCCGGTTCGCAAGCCGCATACAACTTTGATCATTTTTACCGCACATTCTTATAATAAATTTTCTTTTACCGTTTCTCTTTCTCCCCTTTTTTTTATTTTTATTTTTTCCCTCTCTTCCATCGCGTGATAGGGCAAACAAGTATAGGTAACTTGATTGTCTCACAAGTCAAAAAAACAGTAAATTCATACTGGTCTAGAACATCTAAAATGAGTTTCTCCATTTGTCTTACTCCATGAGTTTGAATTAGATGCTTGACCAAGCAAGCAAAAGCTTTAACCACTAAAATATACAATGACCATTCGTCCTATAACGAATTAGTGATACAGCTATTGAATTGCAATATACGCATACATGAAAATTATAGAAAAAGAAAATGGCATGAGAATGCTGTAAAGAAGAAGAAGAAAAAAAAAATGATGGAGATTCAATACCGAAATTCACACAGGATGTACTCACGAGAAAGACGAAGGGAGCACCTCCAATGCATTTTATTTTATTTTTGTGGCTAACCCCATAAATCATCAAAAATTTAATATTGCTCAACATTAATGTTGGGATAGGGATTCCACTCGCCATGCCCGAACCGTCCTACCCTGCACAATGGATAGAATATTCTTTTCAATATAGATATGGCAGAAATGAAGTTTTTCTTAACTCATATTGTTAGGAGGGCGCAACTGCAAGTTGAGCTAAAACAGATCTTTCTCCACAACCTCAGCTCATTTATGATATAATGGGCCCATTTTTCCTTCCAGCATTAGTTACTTTAAATCCTAAAGAATTTTTTTTTTTTTTCTCAAAAAACTAGCATTCATACTATTAGACTATAATAGTCTTAACTAAATCCCAAAAACTCGAAATAATAAACTTCCACAGTATACAATCTTTTTTGAAGTTGTTATTACAAGACAATCTAATACCAAATAATAAAATATAAACAGATAAGGGAAAAAATATTTTAATATATAGATTTCACATGGTAATCCCAAAAAATCAAAATGAAAACTCATGTGCAAGATTGCAAATAAATTTACTAGTGTAACAATATGCATGGAATGGTTCTCATAACCACCTAAAGCAATGCTCACATGATGAAGTCCCTTAGATTTGCATAGCATTCTCTCTCTTTTTTCTTTTTCTTGTGCAATACCCATAACAACATTTTATAAGTCACACCATATTCTGACCCTAATATCCAATTCAGGAAATAACTTATACCCTAAGAAAATTCAAATGGAAAAAGGATAAATATTATTTGTTCATGTAGTGGTTCCATTAAATTTACGTGGCATTTTAGGTATTAAATATTATTTTCCAGGTTATTTAGTAGTCCATATGACATAATAAGAGGAGAAAAAAAATAGAGAAGTCAAAATATGCATAGACTTGGCTAGATCCTCATGTAAAAAGAAAAGAATGTTAAAAATTTTCGTCAATCAATAAATAAAAGGGGAAAAAAAATAAATATCCAACCATGAAAATTCAATGCCAAACACATAATCTCAAATGGAAACCCTAGATATTTTATCCTAACTACCAACCCAATATCGTCGCAATTCCTTAAAAACCATAATGAAAATGCCTAAGCTTAGCTACAAATCCTAAGATTCATTGGCGAAAACCTTAATTTTTCTAAGACAAACCAACGAAATCGATATATTTTCAGAGCAAGCCTAGTTCACAAATTTCATGTTGATTGTGAAGATTAATAATACACTGTAAAGGATGTTAACCTTGATGAATATTATTTCCTTGACATGGTCAAGGATTGTATTAATATCATTCCATGTCTCATGAAGAATTGTATAGGGGCGACAACGTTGTATGCAATTTTGCAGAAGAATAAGAAGTGAAGATTGATTGTGATGCAGTTATGCATTATATGTTTGTATGTACCTAACCATAGAAGATATTGATTTGTTTGACCCAAAACAAAGTCACCCTCTCGAGATTTCATCAATAATGAGCGTACTTCAATGACCATAGGGGATATTCCACAACTGGAAGTTGAGCCATTGCATGATTAAGCGCTTCAAGCTTTGGACCAGTGTTCGTTATCAAATGGAAAGGTAAGAGCTAATCAGTTGCAAGATTAGGTATTTTGATTTAGCTCCAATGATGAGTTTAATATAGGGTGAAAATGTGGATGTTAATTCATCAAAGTGTAATGCGATCAAAGATGTAACTTCTAGAACTTATCTATAAGGTATCATTCACCTCGGAATAATACATCTTATGATTATGTCCATAGGGTCAATTGCTTTCTAGAAACATTTATCCTGAAAGTACTCTTCATTTATCATCCTTGAACTTAAAGTTCTAATGAACTCGTGACCATATTGTTAGATGGTTAGAATGTACTTACTATCTATTTAAAGCATAACATAATCTTCTTCCCGATAGAACTGATGTCCTTGTTAGCTTCATTATATACATCTAAGACCACAACTAGGTAGGGAGGACTTAAGAGGTACTCCCTTACAAGATCAAGAGATGCCCTTACATTATAGAACCTTTCCTTATATAGCATTTAGCTCTCCTTTTCCAACTGATGAATTGCTTTTATGCCATTTGCAATTATTGGAATGCTTAATACTAATGTATTGGTCATCTCAACATGATACATCCCACAACTTTCTTCTTAGTGCCAACTATTTCTTGATAAGTCATCTTTTGCTTCCTATTGAGAATACTTAAGATTAGCTGACTTTAGGTCATTGCACCAAAAAGGCATCCTTATGATTACAATTCTAGTCACACTTTATTTGTAAGATATCACAATGGATCTATTGTGACGAAGAGTGGTTATGAAAGTGCAAGGATGAGTTGTTAGATTGAGTGTGTGTAAGTTAAGATATGATGATGAAAAATAATTTACATTACTTGGATTTTAAGCTTCTCCTTTCTCCAAACAATTCCTTATTGGTGTGCCTAAGAGCTTAAATAATCACTAGGGCTTAATGTAGTTTAGAGAATGGGTCCTCCAAAATATCACAGAAAACACAAATGGGGTTCGGTTACAGTAGCTCTGTAAAGCTGCCCTTCAAATGTCACCAGTAAACACAATACAACTTAGTTTCCACTTGATATGATGCCCAAGTGAATAACTAAGGTCAATTCACCTCTAATCTTAAGTTACTAAACAAAATTAGATAAGAGTGTAGTGTAATATGATGAAGGGTTTCTCTCAAGAAGACAATAAGAGGAATATTCATTGATCTCATAAGATGATTTCAGCAACAAGAAGAAGGGATTATTTATACTAAATCCCTAAGTAACATAGGAATGTGTGAAATTACAAAAAAGTAATACATGAATGATAAAACCTAGTACATGCCCAAAAGGATAAATAAGACAAATAAGACAAAAGATAATATAGTATGATGAAAAAGAAAAAAGCAAGATAGGTGTCTAGCTATTGTTAACTCCATACTCTAGTAAGAAGGAACCCTAGAGCTAAGCTATTATAGGGTGATTTCAAGTTGACATGAGAAGCTGGGACTTTGCTTAAGCAATATTTTGCTTAAGCAATATTCAATAGGACCTGACTTAACAAAGGGTAACTTAGTCACGAATTGGAGATCTTGCACAAGGACTACGGTGTTTGGGAGGTCCACCATAGTAGTTAGAGTTTGCAGCCTGGCATTATGCAAAGAGTTTAGCTATGGATCATCTTGATAAGAGAGCTTGTCCTCAGCTGGATGGGAAATTAACATATACTAGAATAAGCCTTAGAAACCTTAAAGTCAAACTCAAATAAGGGGTCCTGAGGTCGACATCATTGAAGGTATAGAAGCTTTGCCCTCAAATCTAGTTCAGTCTCTTTCTTAGGCATGTAGGGTGTTAAGTTGTTGACATTAAATGTTGGTGACACTCCATACCTTGCTTGCAATTTAAGTTCATAAGCATTGCTACTAATTTACCAAAGAACTTTGAGGGCACAGCTTGACCAAGGTGAAAGGTTGTTCATCTTTTTGCTTAGGAATTGTTCTTTACTAAGGTAAACCTAAACTAAATATCAAGGGTTATAGACAATGCTCTTTCAACCTCTATTTCCATGTTCTAGCTATTGGGTTATTGTCTAGGCTAACTACTTAGCGACCTTCTTATGCAACTTTGGGACTGCTCGATATGCTATAACTTAGACTAGCTTTCTCCTTTCAAGGTTAAGCTAGTGATCATATCTAAAGGCAAGTTTGGGTTAAGCTTCTATATGACCTCAAAGGGGGAACCTTCTTATCGAATTGTAGGTAAAGAAATTGTAAGTAAACTCATTAATGAGAGGACAAAGCTCCTAATCATGCATATTTTTCACAATAGTTGCTCATAGTAAGCTTCTAACCATCTTGTTCATAACATTAGTTTAGCTATACATTTGGGGTGGTAAGAAGTACTAAACATCAACTTGATGCTAAGCTTTTCCTATAAGGTCCTCCAAAAGAAGCTCATAATCCTTGTATCCCTAATGGACACAATGCTCCTGAGAAAGCTATGAAACCGTATTATTTTGTGCAAAAAGAGGTTAGTAACTAATAAAGTATCATTAATTTTATGATAGGGAATGAAGAGGCTCATTTTATTGAACCAATCAACCACTATTACAATGGAATTATGCTTTCAAGCTATTATAGGTAGTTAGAGCATGAAGTCCATGGTTAGGTCAATCTAAGACCACACAGGCATGAGGAGAGATATGTATTCTCCATATGGTTCATTTCTACCTTATGCACATTTGCACAACATATACCTCTCTAAAATTTTATGGGCATCCATCATCATCCCTGGCCAATAGAAGCGTGCTATTAATAATTGAAGCATTCTCTTTTCCCCAAAATGACTAATTAGGTTGCCTACATGAGTTTCCCAAACTAACAATTCTCATACTAAGCTATTCGACACACACATATGTCTTCTTTTCATTAAAAATCCTTGGTTTAAGTAGGATCCATCCATAATACCTCTATATCTACATTTGATCATCATGGGTCTAAAGTAAGGATCTTGATCATATTGGTCAAGTAAAGTACCAAAACTGAGTATTTAAGCTTGTAAGGTCATGATAAGTAGATGTTGAAGTGATAAAGCATCAACCATAATATTAGAACTTCTGCTCTTATACTTTATCATGTAAGAGAATATTTCAAGGAATTCTACCCATTTTGCATGTTTTTAGGAGAATTTTTGTTAACATTATAGATACTTGAAAGACTCATAGCCTATACAAATAATGAATTCCTAAGGTAAAAGGCAATGTTACTAGTTTTAGGGAGCTTAGAGAAGAATATAAACCCTTTGTCATAAGTTGAATAATTAAATGTCGTACTATCAAGTTTCCCATTCAAGTATGCAATAAGTTAGCGTTCATACATGAGAACAACACAAATGCTTACACTAAAAGCATAACATTCTAATTCAAAGACTTTATCAAAGTTTAGCAAGGTTAATACAAAGGCAGTAGTTAGCTTAGACTTTATCTCCTCAAAGCTCTTTTAAGCCTTCTTTAACTACTTATAGATTTTCTTGGTCAGCTCAATCAAGGGTGTAACAATCTAACTAAAGTTTTTGATAAACTAATATTAAAATGAAGCTAAACTAGAAAAACTTATAAAGTAGGTAGCGCAAGTTGGTGTCTAACAAGCAAGGATAGATTTGACCTTATCATTATCTACTTGAATACCTCCATCATATACAACATACCCTAGAAACACAACTTCCCTTTGGTAGAACACACATTTTTTCAAATTGTCGAACAAGTGTTCAGCTCAAAGGATGTCAAACACAACTCTTAAATGCTTGACATGAGATGAAAGTTGTCACTATATTCAAGATTTTCATTAAAATAAATTACAATACACTTACGCAATAAGGTCTGCAATACATGATTCATCAGTCATATGAAAGTGCTTGGTGCATTTATGAGTCCAAATTGCATAAACAACCATTCAAAGAGATTATCCCTTGTCTTGAAAGTTGTGTTCTACTCATCACTCGATCTCATGCAGATTTAATGATAGGTACTTTATAAATCGACCTTTGAAAAGATCATTACACTATGAAGTTCCTCTAACATGTTGTCTAGTTAGGGTATCAGATATCGGTACATAATAGTGGGCACCAATACAGCTAGTACAACATATGGATCCATACTTTCTCTAACATATGCTCGATCAATTAGCTCATCACCTTGCTTCTTGAGTTTAATTGCTTGCTATAGTTTGAGCCTATAAGCAGATTGGTTCAATAAAGCTACTTTAGGATGGAGGTAAATGCAATACTCAATGCCTATAATGGTTGGTAATCCTTGGGTAGCTCATTAAGAAATAAGTAGCCATATTCTTAAATGACTGCTTGCAATTCAACTGGAAGTACTTTGATGTCTTTTAGCTCCAATAAGCTTCTGCCCAATATAAGTACATAGTCTTTGAACTTGACTACCTTAGAGAACCCGACTCTAGAAATTACTAAGGACTTCTTCATTAGAGACATAAAGATTTGAGCTTGCAAATCTTGAACCTCCATTGGGCTCATTGGAGTTAGTATGATGTTCTTACCATTCTTCTAGAACATTTAAGTATTTCGGTATCCATCATAGAGTACCCTTAGGTCAAACATCAAACAACCATAATTAGCCAAAAAGTACATGAGATGCACACATAGGTTAGACATCACACATAACATCATCATTATACCTATTACCTTTGGAGATCGGCACTTTAACCTACTAAGTAACTTCAAGTGCACCATTCTCATTCAATTAGTATATCTTGTAAGATTAGGGATAATGATCGGTCGACAACTTCAAAGCATTTACTACCCTTATGCGACCACAGTAGTATAACTTTCACCAACTATGATTAGAGCGCACAAGTTACCATTAGTCCTACAATTCATATTGAAAAGTTTCTCCCTTTAGTTACTCTCCTTGATAATAGTATTATTAAGAACTCCCCTAATAAACAAACAGTAATCTCCAGGCTCAATCAGCTTAAGGCTTCAGGATCTTCCTGGAATTCGTCTAGCAGATGTTGGACATCAACTTCCTCTTCGCCCTCACAAGCACTTTCTACCTCCATCTACAGTTTTTCCCTTTTGATGATCATCACACATTAGTTTAGACATTGGTTAGTAATGTGTCTAAAGCTAAGGCACCTGAAGCATTTGATTTCTCTCATTTTTCTTCCAAAGCTTTAACCTAAGTTTCTCTTAACTCTAAGCTCTTCTACCTTCACCTTTTCTCTACCATCATTAGGTTGGCTAAAGGTCAAACTATGATTGTAAACCCCACAAATTTAGCCATTTGAGTATAGAATTAAGCTCGAATACTGTAAATAACTTTAGGAGTCGATATGGCTGCGTAAGATAAAAATTTTATTAAATTATAAATTTGAATATATTATAAGTAATAAAAACTCTAAAATTTCAATCAAAACCTATATCACGTATGAAAACCCAAAACCTTATATACACGTAAGTATTTGAGATTGAACTCAAACTTAATAAAAATCTTAAAATTATAACTCTAAGCTTATAAAATAGATAAATATAACTTAATAGCAATAAAACTTTAGTCGAATACAATTATTGATCAAACACATAATCGCGTAAAATTATTAACGAATACATTGAAATAACTTATAAATATTATAACTATAACGGGTAATAATTAAATTAATTTTTATAAAATTTCAATATTATTTTATAAATACTAAACTTATAATTTTTGTATTTGGAAAAATCTAATATTTTTATTTTCTTTTTCCTTTTCCTTCCTTTCCCTTTCTTTTTCTTTTTCCTTTTCTTTTCCCTATTTTCCCTCTTCCTCTATGTGAAAGCTGGAACATTCTAGGCTGATCTTGTAATATTCATGCACACAAAACAAATCTACTTAGGTAAGGAACTTGTCACATCAATTTAATACTCTATCTTACCTTATTTTTTTTTCTTTTCTCATTTTCTTTAATCACGTTATTTTCTTCTTCTATTTTTCCCTACTGCTCACAGTCAGTTAGAACACATTTACAAGTGCTCTCAAACTTCAAACAAAATCACACACTTCTTATCATTTTCTCAAACCATAAATCCCCTTTTTCCTCTTCATTTTCAACCTTCTTTGACCTTAAAATTTAACATAAAGACCAAGAAGGAAAAGAAGAAGCTTGATGATTTTTTTTAAGTTCAAGAACTTCCAAGAGACAAACAATTAGTATGTATTTTCTATAATTATTTTGTACCAATTATCTTATGTATTTTGTACATACTTGTATTCTATAATATGTATATGTAATATGAGTATTTTCTTGTGTAGGTATGCTCAAATATGTCTATATACATGTAATTTATATTTTTTTTTAAAAATGTTTGTATATGAACTTATGTAGATGTACATGTATGTATATGCATATAATATACATATGTATACTATGTATTTTCTTTATTTATATACATATATCTTTATGTATGCGTAAATATGTATATATATATACCTAGTATTTTGATTATATGGTATATGTATACGTTATGTACAAATATATACCGTAGTGTATTGTTGATGTATGTTTATAAATTATATGTATGTATATATATCTTTGGACATGATGACTAAGTATAAATATTTATGTATAATATTACTTATAGTAAGTACTCTAGTATATATATATATATGTAATATACTGTATATGTATGTACATGTATAAGATACCATTACATGTGTATATATATACCCATACGTATCATAATAATATATTTAAGGTTAGGATACTTTAATACATAAGTATACTATACGTATAAAAATACGTATATAAATAGTATGGTATATTTAAATATTACATATGCAATATAATATTTTATTAATTTAATAAATAAAGTAAAATAGTAAATATGAATATATGTATATATATCATAACCCTTAAAATATCTAAAATAACTAATTTATAAAATTTAGTAAAATATAATAATAAATATTATCATATATATATCATGTAAAAAATACAAAATAAGAAAAGATGGAAAATGTACAAGAAATTTGGAAATGACATGTAGTACCTCCTCATGCTACTATGTCATCATTTAATAAAATATAATTAAATTCGTAATTATTAATAATAATAAAATAATTAATTACTTAGAAAATTACTAATATAACAAAAAATGAATTAAATAAGCATTTAACCCTAAAATAGTGAAATAAGTTAATTATTGAAACATAAAGTCCAATGTAAGAAAATTTCAAAAATATAAAAT